>MU227798.1:1702234-1788506 GCA_018584345.1 Thuja plicata
CATATGTTATATATATTTGGTCTACAATTCGTTTATGGCATTTTTCAGATTGTATGCAACTTGTTTGACAATATTTCTTGAGTAAAAAAATCATCTTTCTCCATCATTTAGCAAGGGATATTACAGAAAATGACGTTTCTCTATTTTGTTGAATCCTCATTTGGGTTCTAGTGCAATTTGTTGTGGTTTCTCTCATTGCAACAGATTTTTTTTTGGGTTGAATTATATATTTATAGGTTGGAGCAATGATAGTCTATCTCAATCATTTTGCTAAGAAACATTGACGAAAAGACTTACTGATTATTATAATAATAGTTTGTAGACTCGGACTCTAAGCGTACTCAGCAAGCCAAAAATTTTCAACTCAGCAACTTAGAAAGTACTAAAAATTTATATTTCTGAAAAAACATATTTATTTTGCAAAATTCAATTACAAATGTATTTTATTAAAAATTGACATCTCAAAAGAGAAAATGCATGGTTTAATAGCAAAAATTTGTGGGAAAAATGTGTTTTAACCAGCATTTTACCCGTGTTGGCATTTTCACTTGTATTTTTCCTGTGTCTGTAAAAACTTGCACAGCAAAAAATAGAGAGTACTAGGCAATCGGAGAGTCCTCACAGAGTTTGTGAAATCTCATAGAGGTGTATAAAGAACCAGTAGCATAGTAACATTGGATCCCAACAACCTTTTGCAATTAAAAAGAAAGGAATTTGAAATAGTTTGCCCCCCTACTCTATTGCAGGCTGTCTTTTTGTTCTTCCTAGGAAAATTTTAATTGCAATTGCTCTCACCTCTGACTGCTGTCTTTGTACAGGACCAGTTTGATTGAGGTCGAATTGTGAGACATATTTGACTGGGGTTGAATTTGACATCCATGCTTGTTTTCTGTATGACATCAGTACCTAGAGTGTGTGACTTGCTTATTGCACCTTTGTCTCTCTTCTGCTTTGTCAATCTGATGTTCACAACTTTGTTTAGTTGTTTCTCTTGCTAGAATGAGTCATTGAGAGTGTGAAGTACTAGTAAAACCTTACTGAGAATATAGACTGTGAAGAACAAAGAAAACCTTCATGAGAATATAAACTAAGTTAGCAGATTCAGTCAACTAAACTAATCCAGTTTTGGATCCAAATGCCCATAAAGAATCATTGCTCTCTATCTTTGGAGTTTTTCTACTTCCAACTATCATTGATTATGCTTTCTTGCCTTGTTAAGGACTTATAGGTCTGAGGAGTACTCATGACAACTTTTCATGGATGACATAAAATTTGATGGTATGTTTTGTAGATTGTTTGCTTTGGAATAGAGACACCTTCAATGGTTCTATTGTCATCATTACTATTTTCAGTCTTTGGATGATGACTTGTTGGTGATATGCTTTCTAATTTTATCTTGTGAGCTTGGATTTTGCAACTTTTGGGGCATATCCATGGCATATCAAGTTTCTCAAGTACTAGGATCGTTCCTTAGATTTATGGGCGGCTTTATTAATTGATCATGTTTCACTTGCTTCTATTTCTTTTGAGGGTATTTTGTAGTGTTTCTTTGAGTTTTGGGAACATGAGGATGCTTTGAGGATGGGAAATTTTTTTAATGGATTTTTCAGAGGTATGGGGAGAACGGGAAGGTTATTAAAATAAATATAAAATTAGTCTTTGATTTTTTAAAATAGAAATAAATAAAAATTATCTTAAAGTAACATAAATGAACCTGAGGAAGCTGAAATTTTAAAGAGTAAATACAATAACAATTCATTGATTCCACAATCAAATTATAATATGCACAACTTATATTGAGAGATGCCAAAAAAATTCACATATCATGCATAGTAAACAAGTACATTGAGCAACAAGCTCAGAAATTGGAGTCATCATCCAGTTGGTATCTTTGAATCTACTTCTCTTTTTCTCTGTCTCGTTTCCATGGGCTTCTTTTAGTGAATGTAAAATAGTAATGGGCTTTGGGTCTAAAAATGGGGGGCGCTCTTATGTCTCTGGGACAGCCAATGGACATTAGGACATCTGGGGGATGTCTAGGGAGTGTCAGGGTGAATGCAGAACATATATTCTTTCATTCAAATTCTATTTTATATTACAAAGTTGATTCTCTTCTTGGGTGTCTTTTGACACCACTGATTGTTATTCTCTTCCTGTTACATATGGAGTGTATTTAATGTTTGCTACCGAGCTGGTTCCATACCACTTTTTGCCTTTGTCATGAGCAAGCAGAAATATTGGAATTCTAGTCAGCCAAAGTCAAATGAAATATTGGGCTGAATGAAGAACACATGTGATTCAATAATATTTGGTTGAATGAAGAACACATATGATTCTATACCCAAACTTGGACCCCATGATAATTACCCACAAAGTTGGGTTCATATTATCAGAGTTCTCAGTTAATAAAACAAAGAATATGGCAACGCATGCATAAAACAGGGCATGCATAAAACAGTACCAATGCAGACCATCAATATCTGGAAATAAGAAGAAGGTTCTTCTGACTTAAAGGAGCCTCAGAGAAAAAAAAATGGAATTATAAAATGAATAGTGATCAATTGTTTTTATATATTTAAAGGCATTTACAGTTGATTGTGGAAAAAGAGAGAACAGATAAATGGAAGATGAATTAGCATTCAGAGATATATGCAGTGGATTGGAAAAAAGAAGGCAGAGTAAGGACTCACAGCAAATATCAAGAAGACGACCAAGCAAGATGGGAAAAGAATTAGCATTGTTTGATTGGAAGTTAAAAACAAGGCATTGCATTTCAAAAGTGTTTTTTGAAGTCTATTATACAGAAATAAAAAAATTCAACCTACAAAGCCTAGGCCCTTACCATCAAGGAAAGTTTTTAAAGTAAAGAATTTGAAGGATTATAATATAATATAAAGAAATAATTTAAACTTGGTAACCTTTCTCACATGTAAAACACACAGGTAGCAATATTTGGCTAAGAAGGAGATTTAGCATTGTTCTGAGAACATTAGAAGAAAATTCTTAGGATACCAAACTTTTCACTCATGTGGAGACTATAACTATAAGTGATATAAGAAATTATCTCAATTTAAAAACTAATCACTGATATACTAGAAATGCTCTTATATGATATATGCAGCTCTATTCTAAAACTCTTAATGCTAAAAGTATAGTCAAGAGGAAAACCACTCCAAGCTGAGATCTTAAATTAGAATCAGAACCACATAAGTGAACTTAAAATGCACAATAATGATGGAGCCTTGCCACAACACTTATTGATTGATAAGATGCGGTGCATTAAGTTGCTATGGGACAATCCTTTACACTGTCATAAAAATAGAATATCAAAATGATGAGATATGGATGTCCTAAGGCACGTACTCATAGCCCAAAAAGAACAATAATGAGTAAACACCTCACTGGGATACTACTGGATTAAGAGCTCCTGCTCACTATCAAAAGTAGGGTAGATGCTACTTGTAAGTTTCCTGAGCTTATGAGGATACACTGGCCATCGGCTTGAGAGAAAAACTATAAAGTTGGACAAAAACTTTATGGGTACTTTCAGATCAAGGGCTCTGCAATGCTATCAAATACCTAAGTAGAAGTTCTCATCAAAGTAGTAACTTCCATGAGGACCTACACATTTCCCAACCCATAATGACTGCATTAATGTTGCTGCAATGAAAAGACGGTATGAAACAAAAGCTTCGAGTCCTTATGTCAAGCTATGTGCCATGTAGTACAAGCAAGTTGTACATGGAAAAGAAATAAGGCCATAGTCACAAGGTTAAGATGAACCTGGCAAAGGATGAGCCAAACCCCAAAACTTTTGGCGGGATGAACATATTCAAATCTAGGCCTAAAAGAAAGGAGTGTCAAAAGGCAAAAAAACATTTAAAAAGTTCTTCAAAAAATGCAGAAAAGTGTACCACATATACTGGAAAACGTGAAATAAAATAATACAAATCAAAGACATCAGTTTTAAAAAGTTCTTCAAAATAAAACTGTACCACATATACTGAAAAGTGTGAAATTTCAGAGTAATGAAAGACTGATTTGAAGGTGTAATTAGATGTTTATGTTTCTGCATTTGAAGTTTTCATTATTGTGTGATTTATGCAATTTTATTTAGCATTTCCACATAATCACCGGGTATTCTGAAAATTCTTCAAAAGCTAATAGTAGTGAGAAGAAAAGAGAACAATTATGAGAAAAAGACAAGATTATAAAAACTACATCATTTGATGTAATTTTAGCATCCATTGTTTGTTTTCACAAATCCTTTTGACTTTTTTCCCTTCAAAGTTTCAAACACTTGGGTAGTTTTTTTGGCTGGTTTAAATGTTTGTACCTGTTTTAGATTTAAACAAAAAATAGTTGTGAGGGTTATAGTATTGATGAGGTTTAGATTCAACAGACAAGCTATAGAGGTACTTGGGATTCTTTTGGGGTTAGGACTGTTGTTGGTGAAGTGAAAAGTAGCCCATTTGAATGCAAACAATCCATAGAGCTATCAGGGGTTCTTTTTGTTGTGGGAATGTTCTAGGTGAAGTGAAAAGTAACCCATTTGAATGCACCTCCAATCTCTTGAAAACTAATCAATCCCCAAAACCCCTTTTGCACTTGGCAACTCCTATAAACAAAGACAAGATTTTTTTAAGAGAGGAATAGACATTGGTTATGTCATGTGTACAGGAAGGATTACAAAGGTAGCTATTCAAGGGTTTATAATTATCTTTTGCTCTTGTGAAAAAATGACCCTAGCTAATAAGGTTGAGGTGCCTACGTTGTACATGGAGGGTGAGGCAAGAAATAAGGGTATGCCAATAGAGACTATCCAATCTATTATGCCTATCCATACCATGGAAGTTTAAAGTGAAAGTGGAGAGGGTTCTACCAAAGAAAAGAGAAGGGCTAGTGTTTTTACAGGGATGTTAAATGTGCAGTCGTTACAAGAGGTAGATTCTTTGGATGCTAAATTTATTTTTGCCTATGCCATCACATATCATGTGGCACTTTCTTCCTATTTTAAATAAATATTGAAAAAGACAAATGTCATTGGTTCCTGACATATTTCTCTTGGATAACATAGACTATGTACCATCCTCAATAAGAGAGTTCTAAGCGAGTTTGTCATGTCAGTGGAAGACTTGAGGTGAATTTTGGCTAAGGATGGGCTACTCAATTATCATGGATGGGTGGATTGATATTAGATGACCACTCATCAATATTATAGTTATATCTACAACTGACACTTATTTTCTTAGAACTGTTTAGAGAAACACAAGGATGCAGACTTCCAATTTTAGATTTTGAAGTCAGCAAGAAGCTACTCTGTTAGAGCATGGATTTTGGTCAAGCATATGATTTGGTCTTTGGGTGATCATTGACTTGGATGAAGCCAATTCATTGGCTTATCCATGTGGTAATGAAAGGGGTCAGGAATGCTAGATGCTCGTGCGGTTTTATAGTTATGGTCATTCTTAGATGGGTCGTGGAAAGATGTATGCATGGGAGACAAACATTCAAGTGGCTTTGTTGTAATTGTTTCAGTTAGAAGGCAAAGTGATGGGATCGTTAGAATATAATTAATTGCAAGTTGCTAGATGTGATTGTAGGGCTGGTAATTATTCTTGCATCATTGTTGAGTGAAAATGAAGCATTAGAGATGGAGGAGATGAGTAATGAGTACATAGATGAGTTGTTGTTGAAGGCAACCATCCATCACTCTTAGGATTATGTAGGCTCTTTGTAGTTTGTAGGTGTAGAGAGGTAGTAGGCAGTAGAGGGTTTACAAGGAGTTGGTGTGTGTGGCTTGAGGGAGCAGTAGCCCTTAGAGGTTGTCATAGGTTCTTTGAATTGGTAGCCCCTCCAAAATTCCAAAGGTCGTAGGTTAGTTCTTTGGTTGGCAACTTATAGAAATGGACTGTTGCAAGTGCAAGGTTGGTGCTTCTGATAACCTAGGAGAATGACATGAATCGGAGTTTATGTTTGTAGAGATGGACCTTGACATTGTGAGATGTCAAGTAGGTTTATGCATTAGTTGATTGATTGCATGATGGCTGGTAGAGGTTTGTGGAGCTAGCAATTAAGACATTGCAACTGATCAGAAAATTATGTCAGTCAATGGAGGTATAGGGCGTAGTGCAGAGATTGTAGGCATCTAGATGTAGCACTAGAGGAAGTGCAGGTCATGATATTCTTAGGTCTGTTTTATAGATATGAGAAGCTTAGTACAAGATGCAGAGCCTTGTAAGTCCATGAGGCAATGCATTCACATTTGAGACTGGGAATTGATGACATGAGGAGCATAGCTCATTCTGTTGAGATTGTTTTGCCGATTTTAGGGTTTTACTTATCTTGTTTTGCATGTTTGTCTTGTGTGTGATATTGTTTTATGTTCTACATTTGAGATATTTTTGTTTTATTCCTTTAATGTGTATGCATAGGATGTCGTTGATGGATCTTAGAATCTATATGTCTCAAGAGTTTAGTATTGCCATTGGTGTATCAGAAGGAATGTACTTGTTTTCTAATATTATTTTTGCCCAAGGAATGGTTGTCAAGGTTGTGTCAAGCTTTTCGTTATTGTACTAGTCTGGGTGATTGATAGTATAGACATTAATCTTAGGTAAAACCATAAGACATCATGATTATGTTTATTTGGTGATAAGATGACTCAGATGCTTGATGGGATATAGAAACCTTATTAATGGTTGCATGTGATTACTCTTTATGGCCTTGCCATTGATGACACAAGTAGTATGAGATGCTTGTCTCATCATCACAGTTGATAGTGAACCAGGAAAAAGGATTGGAGCTTGGTGTAGTATGGGGTGCACCAATTTTCCTCTATTCAACTTGGATGTACTTAAAGGCTTGTGTTAGTGAATCATGTAAAGGGGAAGATGCTTATGATAAGGTTGCAACCACCTCCTTTTTGCTAGCTAGTCACTGAGTGTACATGTGATGAGATTCATGTAATTTACATTGTGTATATGTTTTTTTTGTGTGAGTTAATCACATTGTGCATGTGATGCATCCAATTGCCAATCAGTGTATGTGATGCATGTATGGGCTAGTCATACCATGTACATGTGATGTATCCATGGGTTAGTCACATTGTGTATATGAGAAGTACGCATGTAGTCATATTGTGTTTATGTGATTTATGCATGAGTTAGTCACAGTGTGTATATGTGTTCTATGCACAAGTTAATCACTATGTGATCATTGTGATGTATGCACGAGCCGTTTCCTATGTAGATTTTGTGGGTCCATACATTGATGTTGCTCTAGAACTGACATTTGATTCAAATGCATTGGCTATCATACTATTGCATGTGGATTGAAATAGAAGTATAAGCTCAATTATGGTTGAGGTTGAAGATCTCATCCCAGTTGTGTGGATGAAGTTTTTCTATTTTGATATGTGAATTATGATGCTTTTGATTCCCAGAAAGGGATATGTAAACAGGGACATCTTGAATAAAACCTTGAGGAATATGTCTAGGTCTAGGGATTGGTCATGCTTTGTGAGTTTTTCCATGTAGTGCAAGATTGCATCTAAAAGGAAAGAAGTTGTTTGGTTGATTAAGAGCATATTGAAGGTGTAATGAAATTGGTTATTAAAAAAAAATAAAAGTAACCAGGGGTGGTTATTACACAAAAGCTCAGAGGGGTGTCACAAAGAAACACTAGTGTTCCCATCTTTAAACTGATGGACCTCAATTTTTTGAATTGCCAGTTTCTTACCATTGAAATTGATCAAAGTAATAAATACCTGAATTCCAAGTCCAATACGCAAGAGCTTGTACCACATAGGCTTCAGTCAAATTTTTGGATACAATTTACTTGCCAAAGGTTTAATCATAAAGTCTGTGCATCTCGAAGCTTTTCCTTAAATTACAAAAGTACTTGTGTTGTCTCTAGCTTATACAACAAATTTGTATTGTAGACTTCATTTTCTGAGTGTTATTGATGTTTGGATTGCAGGTAACCTAAGTCACAACATTCCTCGAACTTCATCCATGAAATTTGAATTTTGGTGAATTTTACCTGTCGAATTTCATCTGAATTCTATGATATTTAATATAATATTGTATTTTAAAATAATATTGAGTTATTTTTTACATTATTTTGCAACGTTAAACTATTTTGACAAATTTGTGGATATATTACTTATATTTAAAAATAAATAAATTAATATAAGGCAAATTTAATGTTGATTTTTTTTTGAATTTTTATGCTTGCCAAACTTCTATTGAATTTTATGATCGCCGAACTCGAATTCAAATTCAAACCTTGTGACTTGGCAGGTAACTACTCTTTATTAGTAAATCATTTGATAATTACGTTTCACCGAAATTTGTAAAAATGTTTATTCTGCTATTATGTCTGGAATGTTGAGTAAGATTAAGTCCTTGATTGTGAGTGAAATGAAGCAGTTTGAAGAATGCATCCTAGCATAAATGCATAAAATTCATAAGCCTGCTGCATTTCAAGAATTCTTCTCATTCTGTCTGATCATTCATGCATGTTAATCAACTTGTTTACTAAATGGGATGCAGCTCTCTTGTAAATGTGTGAATCTCTTTTGAATTTCTGTTCTTGAATTATGTGCACAGTTCTCCAGCAGCAGTTCAAAAGATATATGAAATCAAAGGGCGCAGTATTACAAGTCCTCTTGCAGTGTGTGTCTCTGACGTGCTGGATGTTGACCGCTTTGGAGTAACTTCTCATTTGCCAGATGGGCTTCTTCAGGGTCTTCTTCCTGGGCCTGTCACTTTGGTTCTAGATCGGGGTCTGTAATTCTAGCAATATGAACTGGTTTTATAAATTAGAAAATTCAGTTTTAGTAACCAGATATTTTTAATGTTTAGTAGCCAATAGATCGAAAAGGAAATTAAACCAATTTCAAATTCACGATCCAGTTCAATCAATTCTAAGGACAATCTATAATGCTCTAGATAATGTTTGACAGTGCAGGCCAAGAAAGTTTGCTTGAGAAGTCCCTAAACCCAGGAATAGATACCATAGGATTCCGAATACCAGAATGTGACTTTATTCGAATGATAGCTCGAGATTTTGGAAGTGCTCTTGCACTTACCAGTGCTAATCAAAGTGGACAGTCAAGTACAGTTTGCATTGAAGAATTTCAGCAGCTGTGGCAAGAATGTTCTTATATTTTTGATGGAGGCCAACTTCCAGTTGGACGTGCGGGCTCAACAGTCGTAGATCTGACAAGGCCTAACTTCTACAAAATATTTAGGCCTGGAAGGTACTCTTGTTATTAACATTTATTGATTGAATGCTGGCATTAGTAATTAGTGATAAAATTGACACTAGTTATACTTTTACTGCCTTTAGTGTCTTAGTTGTTTATGACTTTATTTGTTCATTTGCAGTGCTTTGAAGGAGACAATGCAAATCCTTGATAGATTCGGTTGGAAAGAGACCAGTTAAGCATCCAAGGTAGCACAATATAGAGCAAATACTCCCTTATTTTGGAGTTCTCATGTATAAATATTTATTAATGTAGTGTTTTCTCAACATTGTTAAGATGTTTATTGGTCACGTTCCTCTGCATTTAACTTTGCATTTGGGCCATCCATTTTTTTTTTCCATATTTTAAAATGTTCAGAAATCCTTTATTTAAAAATTTATATAAATAAGCCATTTTAAAGGTGTGATTTTTAATCCCTAAGGTGTTAATTGTTGTGAGAAAACGAATTGGTGTGATATGACAATCATAAAAAAATACCAGTACAATTTCAACATTATTTTTAAGTTTGTATCAAGTACTAAGAATGTGCACCTGATCATTGGGAAGAGATCAATAAAATCTGCCCGAGCAGTATTTTTTCTGTATTGATTGTTTAAAAAAAAACAGTCAAGGCAAATTTAGATGTAGTATATGCTTTTTTTCATACTCATCAATGTATTATATCAATGAGTTCAACCCCGCATGTGATCAACTCCAAAAAGCGTATATAGGCACCAACATTTCTTGGAGAGCTAAAATTCTTATTGCCCAGCTAAGAACCAACTCTCATCAACTCTGCTGTGAGACCGGGTGTTGGAAGAGGCCAAAGGAGGCTTGAGAAGAGAGAATTTGCATGTTTTGTACCTCTGGGAAAGTGGAAACCAAACATCACTTTATTTTAGAATGTGAAGCCTACAAGAACAGCAGGGATAAATTTGAGGATACTATATCGGATAGTTCTTGACATAACCTATTCAGCGAGGAGTACATTGAGAAGTTATGTGGGCTCATCATCAGTTTGCACAAGAAACGAACTGAGTTACTGAAGTCAGCCTAGGTTGCCTTGCTGTCCCATAGGCTATGTTTAGCCTCGTGGACATAATTTTTTTTTATCTTATCTTATCTTATCAAATCAGAATCCAATTGAAAATCACCAGCACTTGAAATTTGAATAAAAATTTTGTAGCTAAATTTTAAATACTCCATGATTACAATATTTTCATGACAGCACTTAATTCGGTCCATTAGACTTAAAAATCAAATGAAGCATTTATGTTTCAAAGCACTACTAATACATGAGCATATTGAAAGCAAACGAACTAAGCACTTCAAAAAACAAATACTTTTTGAATATATGACAAGAAAGTATTTACTCTAAGCGTTTTTGAGTTGTAGGCAGCATACTTGCTACTTAGGTGTATTTAATAAACAATGGAGCACCAATGTTTGGGTGTATTTAGTATATAGAAAACTAATGCACTTTTTAGGGTTAGGCAAGATACCAAATTGGTGTAGTGAGTTTTATTTGTGCAAACGCCAAATATTGTTGAAATTGAAATATATGAAGTCTAATTAAGTTAATAATTTGTTTTTATTAAATTTAGTTAATTATGATATACAATTAAATATATTTATATTAAGTAATCCTAAATAAATCTAATGTAAATGCATTACAATAATTTGAATTTGCATAATTTTCTTGTAAAAAATGTCAGTCCATGCCATGCTCTTTGAATGCTCTTTGAACTTTATGGATTGAATTTGCAATTAACATGATGAAAATTTTGTGCAACTTTAGTAAATGCAAAGAGCACCTAAGTATCCTTATGTCACACCTTCTACGGCAAGTCACCTCTACATTGGGACACTATGGGAGGAAAAATGAATAAAAATAATTAAGAAAAAAAGAAAGTAGAAGGCAATTCTGAAATCTCCCTTTTATATGTGGTGTGTTTTCACGTTGAGAGAAGGAAGCGAACAAAGCAAGAGGAGATGAGTACATGTAGGTGCATAGAGAGGAGAGGAGAGGAGAGGAGAAGAAAAGAGATAGATAGAGGTTCGATCCTCTCCTCTAAAGCATTTTTGATGTCCACACCACTTTTATTTTATGCAACAATGAGAAAATGTGGAGGTGTTGACGCTGCCTTCAAGGACGAGTGACATAATAGTTTAAGTGCTTCCCATAAGTAGGCAAACAAAAGTTGAGTCTTCCTTTTGGACCATTTTTTGCAAATGACTAAGCAAATTTGATTTTGTTTTCCAAAGATTTGATGGTTCTTCTCATTGGTTTTGTAGGGAAAATCTAGATGCTGAAGCTAGTGGAAGGATTAATTTTGATCATATTATTGTGGAGTTTGAGAAGAGCGTGGTCGCATTCAAAGATTGGTAGATGCAACTCTAGTTTATAAGTTTCATAAATTTTAGCCAAGGTTGGCTAGTCTGCATGAATGGATTTCACTCAATTGAAAGCCATTTTTTTGAAAAATGCTATTTGCCCACTTGCCTATGCATGAAAGGTTATTTTTTGGTAATTTGAATTACTTATGTAGAGGGGGCATGTATTTGGGATAGTGTGAGTTTTAGTTATTTGTGGGGGATGTGCTCATCATGAAAGAAGTGTCGTCGACCACTTTAAACAAGAGTTGTTATGATTCATATGACTCATTAACATCATGGAAATGCTTATAGTGTTTTGATTAGATAAGCACGAGAAGGGGCTTAAGGCATTACAAGACAACCATCAAGGAAAATGGAACGAATCTCACAAGAGGTGAGATTAAGAGAAGCAAAATGAATTAGCAACTAGAAAGCTTTTGACCAGAGCAAGAACTGACGGGAAACAAGGGTCTTGACCCTAAACTTGAGACTTCTCTTTCACAAGAAGAGAATGAGAAGATGAAGAACCTTTCCTCCTCCTATGGACCATAGTTTAAGTGATACAATCGTCCAATATACCATTACAATGGAAGATAAGAGGTGGCCCCAATACTGGGGGATCAACTTCATTCGAAGGAAGGACAATTGAGTGTCGAAGCGACAAATTAGTATCAATCCTAGGAGTAGATTGAAACTAAGAAGCATTCAGAACAATAGGAGTGAAATATGTAGCAACATGAGCTGTAGTAGCGATATGATGGTCAATCAAAAGTTTGGTGTAGCATCGTAAATCATATCCGTATACAATTGTGTGCTCACCTAGGCCTCACTGTAGCGTTTCTGGCCTCCCATGCCCAATCATGCTTAATTCTGCTTGCATTGGTTTAATTTCTGGCTTTTGCTCTACATTTTGGACCTCGGGCTCTTGATCCTATCTTTGTTGGGAGCCAAGCGATTTTGACCAAGGACAGGGTCGCCCAAGGTGACATTTTCCCAATAAATGAGGCCTAAATTTAAATCTTTTAACGAGTAGTCTATGGGAGCAAGAAAACTTCTTCCTATCGGCCTACATCGAAGTTACAAACCTAAATTGCTAGGGAGAGGTATAAAAGCTACCTTACTCATTTCATATCCACAAGCAAGAGATCATAACAAACATCTCCAATTTGAATTAATGTACATCCTAATAGCAAGTGATCAAACACCATCCACGACATTAAAGACAAGAAGTAAAGTTAGGATCTAAAACATTCATGATGACATCCATGATTAATTCTTCACAAAGTCTACCCTACAAGTCAACATATACATCATCATAAGGATTTCGATACAAAGGAGACTTGTGAAGGTATAATCAATTTAATTTTTAGATCTAACCTTTTGTATGTTACAACACACTTTCATTTCCAATAATTTTAGTTTCATGGTTAATTCCAAAATTGAGGTTTAACTTGGGAAAACCATCATCAACCCAACAAATTTCTTTGTGTACAAGTGACAAGTTACAAAGGCACAATTTCAGATTTAGACTAAGGAGACCAAAACCTACAGATTCACCTTTCTCAAGTCTAAAAAAGTAGGATCAAGGCTAACCCAACCGACATTGCCCTGAACACTTTTTATGAAACTTTCGGAGAACTTTCTAAGTAGCATCCTAATCCTAGATCTTCCTTTTTGTCCACACCAAGTGCTCTTAGGTCAAGATCACCTCAACTGAGATTTTCACTTGGATTTCAGCCCAAATTTCGATAATAGGTTCCTATTTTCCTTTCATCCGACCATATCTACTTTTGTTGTCTACATATTTGTTTTCTGTAATTCTATGTATGATGAAAACCCTCATTTTTCCATCTTTAGCCGTAACTTTCACATTCATTCTACATAATTGTAGTATCATTTTCAACTCCTTACGAGGGACAATTGAATCCAATTTGTGCTCAATATCTTGAGCCAAGTAGATCACTCCCCTCTCTATGTAATCCAAGAGGAGATAGGCCTAGTTTCCTACTTTACATGCATAAGCTAGTGAACCCTATTTTCTCCAACATTGCATTTTGGTGAACCCGATGTATGCTTACACTGCCTTTTTGGTTTTGATGTTTAGATATGATCTATATGCTCATATTTAATTCAAATTCGTAATCATATTTCATTTATGCAATGGTTAATTGACAAATCTATTGAAAATTTACCTTGTTTAGACATTTCTTTTATATCTAGCCTTGTGCATGATTGATGACTTTGTCCTACATCTAATATTCCCATGGGAATACGTTATAGACTTATGGATTTCCAAAGTTTAATTACCAAGGGTATAGAACTCGAGTAAATTAGCATTTTCCATGGGAACTTAGGTGAAGCCTCTATGCCTAACATTGTGGAGAACCATTCTTCCCAAACTTCTCATGATGAGGATGACCCCTTAACACGGGTGTCTTCCGACCAATTGGGAAATCTTGCCAATGATATGGATAGGTTTGGACAATGGATGGCTCAAGAATACTCGAATAGTGAGGCAATGCCCTTGAAGGCTTGAGGAGAATGATTGAAAGAAATGAACATGATGTGGAAGTGTTACGTGGCGTTTCTCATATCATTAATAATAATATCATGTCTTTATAAAGTTGTGCCAAAGTTCTTAACTTCTTTAATCCTACAAATCGTGTTGACAATTCCATTCCTATACCAACATCATTGCCTAGTGTGTCTACTTATACACCACCTACCATGGATACCTCTACACCAAAAATCAATTCGTACACATTTTATGTTTGGAGGAATATCCATCAATCAAAACTCTTATAGGCCTCCTTCTATTAGTCTTTTGTGTATTTCCCAGCCATCTCCTTTACCCATTGACCATAATATTCCGCTTTCCCACTCAAATGTTCTAACCATCTCTCACAGTGTTGCACCTCCTTTACAATAAAACATGTCCAGTACCAATTTATCCACCACAACAAATATCAACAACCTAGCCTAAAGTGTCTCATCCTTACAACAACAATTGACTTCTCTAAACCAATCCAGATTCAATATTCCAATATGTCACATAGTTAACCCACATTTCCATGACATTGTTCGTACCATTATTTCTCAATACATGAAAATTCTTTGATTGGAGATATACAATGGAAAAAGGTGATCGCTTGACTTATATGAAAACATTCCAAACCTTGTGTAGTGGCTTCTTAAATGAGCATAGACTCATGACTATATTGTTTGCTAGAACCTTTAGATATAAGACCTTGCAATGGTATTGTTCTTGGCCTCCTATTCTCGACTCTTTTCAAGAATTTGGCTAATGCATTTATACAATTTCAAAAAAATATTGGTCATCAAATTACTCTGTCTGATTTGATTCATTGTAAACAAGGAATTAAAGAGAAAGTGACTAATTTTATTGGTAGATGTAAACATTTGCATGCTCAAATTGCTTATCCTATGCTTGATGGTGAGGTTCAAAGAATTTTCATTTCTAATTTGCAAAAAGGCATTAGAGATAAGTTACTATTTTTTGAATTTACATCCTTTATGCAATTGTGTGCAGCGCGTCATAATTATCAGCTTCAAGTGGGCCAATTTGAATAATCTTAATCAATGGTGCTAGTTGATAAGAAGGATGTTGCTCAACAATTAGTTCAAAGTTCCAAAAGAAAAATGAAGGATTCATCAAGATTAATAACAATTCTTCAAATCATGTTGATACACAAATGACAACTGCAACATCAAGTGTGGCTAATTTATCATCAAACTTTACATGTCGTACTCTTACTCCACTTTCTGAATCTTAACATAATATTATTCTTAAATTGATTAATGCTAATGTATGGAAACTTCCTTCTGTCAAACCTATTGATCCTTCCAAACCATTGGTAGCTTCTTATGATCCCAAAGCCTTTTTCCAACACTGTCTAACTAGTCACGGTACTAAAAAGTGCTTTTGGTTGAAACATCTTATCCAAGAGCTTATCAATTCCAATACCATAACAGTGGAGGTTGTCAAGATAAAGAAACAAATTTGTACCACCCCCTAACCAAAACTTGCAAATATTCACTAGTCCTTTACCTTATCATTCCACAATGTCGTTGAGCCTAGCAAACCTAAAGTCATAAAAGCTAATAACCTACTTGATGAGGCCAACAAGGTCATGAACCTTATTGAGCTACCTAAACCTAATCTTGAACCTCACATTACCTTTGATTCCAAGGAAAATTTTAAGGCACCCAATGGACCTCTATATACATTACTACAAAAATTAAAGGAAAGCTCATGAGGAGTGCTTATTGATCCAATATGCAGAGCTACTGTTAGAACTGAAGAACGTCTATTTACAAGACAACTTCATCAAGATACATATGATAAATTTGATGTTATGATTAAGGTGCATGATGAGTTTACATGTCCTACCATATGTTCTATCACCCTTCTTGTTGACGTTGTTACTAAGAGCTTAGATGCTACCTTTTCCATTATCCCTACCTCCAATCAATTTCATGTGAAATTAGGACATCTTTCGCTTAGTTTCATGAAAACTATACCTTCTACAATCTATGTGTTTAAAGTTCCTTTATAATGGCCACACTATCACTATTAATCATAGTCTTGATATGCTATTAGAAAGACGTGGAAATTTAACCCTTGATTTGTTTTGGCCTAAAACACCTAAACCATTAAAACCATGAGAATACATTATTTTCCTATCCTACCAAAAATTAAAACATGAAATAATGTCAACCTTGAGTAAACCTAAGGATATTCCACCTCCTAGTCCTAGACTTGGGCTCCTTCCTAAACCTTCCATTCTTTCTATATATCCTTCAGTCCCACCTCCTATATCTTGCAAATTCTTAACATCTTCCATCTCTAAACCTAGTGAGGTTCCTCCTTGTACAAAGGAAGAAAAAGAATCAATGTTGATTGATCCCAAACCTTCCCAAATTTCTAACCGAACCAAGAGAAGTTTTAGTGCTCAAGACCGCTATCGAAGACATTGTGCCAAGGTTCATGAACTTGTTTCCCAAAATATTTACTCCCCTAAGACACTAAATGTCACTTTGATCCAATTCGGCCAACCTTTGTCTAGTTGAAGGGAGGAAGAAAATCTTAAAAAGTTAAAATTGTCAAAATAGGATAATTGTTCTTTTCGCATTAAAGATTCTATTGTGATTAATTTGGATGATGGTATGGATGATAAATATATTCATGCTAAAAATGTTGATGCAAATAATGTTGATTCTAATGATTTGGATGATATGTATGAGGTTATTGAAATCAATGATGAGCTTCTTCAATATTTTTAAAAGCATTAAACCTAGCTCGTAGTGACAAATAAAATGACTCATCATTAAAGCGTGGTCATTATTTGGAACTCATAGTAGCTCCATCTACAATGCTTGTTTTTGCTCCTTTTGCATCTTGTACACCATCCCTAAGTGATCTTAATCAACATTGGGGGCATATGATATACTTGACTAGCTTTACTTGTGCAGTAGACTCTTTTGTGTGTTTTCTTGTACGTAATGCGCTTCCCCCATGATGTGCTACTTGATGTGTCTTTTGTTTATGTTCATCTCTCTTTGGATCATCCTTGTTGCTTCTTTGATGCGAAACAATAAAGAGACCTAACCTATCGAGGCATTCCTCTATTTGTATCTCAATTATTCTAGATGTCATATCTATGTTATTTTATACGTGTGCTATTATTTTAATTGCACTTTTGTGTTTTTTACTTATAGATGATGCAAATCATAGAGATCTATCATTTTTTGGACTCTACCGTGTTGACTCAAAAATACCTTTTTTTTTGTTCTTCTTATATGCTCTTCTTTCATTGTGCTTGTAGTTCTACTACCTTCAAGGGGATGAGGTCAATTCATTGTAATTATACATGATATATATGAGTTATCAAATGCACATATTGATCCTAGTTAGATCTTTTATATGCTCTCTTTTTGTCATGTACTCCATTTCCATTAATTTTTTCCTTTCTTGGGGTCATATCATAGTCGAAAAGTACTTGTCTTTTGGATGTATGCTACCTTAAAGATATTGCTCTTGATAAGGTGTAAACAATAGCTTTAATGTGGGGGCATACACTTCACTCTTTGTTACCCCTATTGCACACACCACAATCAATTTTTGTACTCAAAATTTTTCAGGTTACTTAGCAAACTATGCCTTTTGTTTTGTAATCTCCTCTTTGCAAATTTCCTTACGAATAATTCTTTGTTTCGTTATCCTTTGCACCAATCTTTTTAGGATGAATTGTATAACATAATACAACTTGCTAGACTATTCAATTCTTCTTTGCATTGACTCTCAACACGACTCATAGTAAGTATAACCTTACTAGGCCAACATACTCTTGCCTCTCTCTTTTTTATTTATGTGTTTCTCCTCTTGTATTTCTATTAGATTGATAAGATCCTAAGTCACTTGGCGGCTTGGTTATTCTTATCTCTTTAATACCTTGACGATTTTTTTTTATAATGCTATGTTCTACTTTACCAAGAGTATGAATATAGGTTCATACTCCTGCTACTGTAGGGGATAAATGTAGTGTCATAAATTGTAGGTTCATACTCCTGCAACTCCAACATTGTCTCCCAAAACCCTATTGTCTCTCAATCCAACTCTCCTACACACCAAAAGGATGAGAGAAGTAGGGCCAACCGCACAACCACAAAACCACCATAGAGAAACAACAAAATGAAGACACCAAGCACACCCAAAAGGCTCAAAACCAATGTGGAAGGACAAACAAGTAAAAAGAGGACCCTTTGAAATGAAGGGCCAAGACGCGAGCGACCAGGAAGGAACCATCACATTAGAGTCTCCCTCATCCTTTGCAACATCCCCGACAATATCTTCCTCACACCCACTTTACCGCCTACTCCACTCATTTAAAAATAGGAAAACATCATCTTTTAATCCAACCTATGACAACTTTAACTAAAAAAATACGTGGAATTTTAGGTAGATTAATAAGAATTCAAGCCATATGTGAAAATAAAACACACAGATACACCCACCTTCCTACTTAACTCTAGATTTGTAATCATTGTTCTATGCATTCTAATCCCCCTTTCCCAACCCTAACTCCTTTCTTTATTACATTTGACTACTTCCCAAGAACCTATGAAGTTCCTTCTAAACTAACTCAACTAATAGCTAACTAAAGACAACCGTCAATAAATAACAACAAAAGAAATAACTACAAAACTGAAGTCTAAAAATAGCATGTAACAACTCTGAAAAGGCTAAACTTGTTAGGAATAACAATCCACCAACACAATTGAGAGGGGGGGGGGGAGAATTAGTTGGGAGACAAATTATTATACATTAAACTTTATAAACAAAACTTTAATCCAAATGATAACACAGTAAATGCCAACACAATAACACAATCCTTTATTGTTGAGGAAACCTTGTTAAAGGTAAAACCCCGATGGGAATTAGCACCGACAAATAATGTACTGAGATTATAGTATCCATGTTAAAATATTTAGCCCTGTTAGGAGCTTATTGATGCATTTAAATACACAATCCCTGTTAAAGGACAGAGCCTATTAGGAGTCAAGAGTAACAGTGGGCTCATTGCTCAGGCACACTGCCTAAAGAAGGTTAAAGCCACCCTCAGGACTTACAGTCTAAAATACAAGTGTATATAGGAAATATACAATCTAGTGAAGTGTCTGATAGAAACTTTCTTTGCTTGGTCAGTTCCAATGAAGTAACATAAGGGTTGAAGCAAGAAGATGAGTCAACTTAAGGCAAAACTTTCATACTTAGCCAAATTTGCGAAATCGCACTCAACGAAACGGGTTCCCTCTTAGAATGAACAGGGTGTCGTTTAGCTTCGGGGTCTCGAGCCTAAAATTTTAGAAACAGGGTTTTGTTTCAAAATGGGGTCCCATTTTGAAAAATGAAACGAGATCCCGTTTTGAAAAAAATATTATTTTTTAAAGAAAACCTTCCATTGATTCATTTATATGTTATGAATTTAAAAAAGGTAAATGGGGTAACATTTACTAAACGAGATCTCGTTTCTAAAAAAATTGAATTTCAAGCCCGCTTTTACTGTTGGCTTTTGGTTTGGAAAGAGGCTTGGTTAGCCAAACCATAGCCTTGGACCTGGTTTGACCTACAACTTGAAGGCTCTGCTAGTGTCCATACAAAATAAGGACTTTAGACATATATCTGAAGAATTTTTCAGAGGAATATTTTGATAAAATAAAAACCCATTATAGATCAGACTGTGCAGATTCCAAATATGTAATTTGTTTTTAAATGTGATTAGAAATTCTATTTTTCATTAAACTTCTACTGAAACAGGTCCACAAAATAAAGATAATAGACTATTTTGTTATTTTAATAACTTTTTTATTTAAAAGTTTCTCGCAAAAAAATTATATGACATCAAACTAGAGACAATTCTACACACTTAAATTTTTTTTTTAAAAGCATATGTTTTAGTCAAATTATGCTTGCCGTACACAAGAGTTTTTAAAAACAACAATTATGCCTAATAAAAAATTAATAAAAAAAATATATTCAACAAAAAAATTACAAAAAATATTGTCATCAATCTTAACTGTGTTACATACCATTTCCCAAAAGGATTGAAAGAAATAGTTTCATTTAGGTCAAATTTTGCTTGTCGTACATGGGCACAGTATGGTCCTGAAACAAGGACTTTTAAAATGTGGGTTTTAGTAATGCCTATTGAAAATGAAATTTTATCATCTGGGTATTAAAATAAATTACATATTTGGAAGGTAGACTTCGAGTACTACAACTTCTATTACTGAATTATTTTAAGATTTAGTCTCTAAGTGCTTCAAATATTCATCTCAAACAGGATGAATTTGAAAAAAAGGAAAAATAGTTCCACTTTTTGGCCAAAAAGTGGACTCAACTTTTTGCTGGCACCCATAATCACAATCTCTGCTCTACATCCAATAGACAAACAAGCTCACAACTTCCACACTACATTGTCTCTTCCTCAATCACATCATACATCCACTTTTCAAAAGAAAAGATCTTTCATATATACCCTATTACAATAATTGATTAGGTCGGCCAATTAGGCTTTCCCAATATAAAAATAATTACTTAACCTCTTGCTAAGATACACACGGTACCTATAATAAGTAAACATCAATTACAATTCATCAATTATAATACAAGATCTGTAATCCATGCTCGCAATCCATAATACATGCTACATCTCTGAAGTCGGCCCCAAATAGGTCTCCTCCAGAACACACCCCACAACTGACGTCACCAACAGTCATATGACTTGTGAAACATAAAAAATCTTCCTTCTTTTTCCATCCCTTAAGCTTGCATAATCTAAATCCACATTTCTTGTAAGTTACACTCAAAACACAGAGACTAACTCTGTCAAAGATCACTGTTATAGTCCAGTACCCAGTCTTCACTAAAACATTTGTAACTCATCAAATAGACAATATTAAGGCTTGTGACCTTAGAAATAAGATCACAGCATATCTGTGTACACATCATCATCTTCGCTTGTTCTGAATCAACCTTACAGTACCTGTACACCTCTATTAGTCATCATAATAACCAGTCTGTTCTGCCTCCATAGAAACATATGTTGACATCAGTGACAAAACATGAATGCCAAGAACATCATCAGGAACCAATTCCAACAATCTCCCCCTTTGGAATTGATGGAAACATATGGGAAAATCCATCAACCCAAAAGTACTCTGTCAATACAATTTTCTCAATATCTTCAACACGACTCTCCTAAACAGTAGGGATTTTCTCATAGAATCTCCCCCCCTTTGACAACAATGGCAAAGGGTGCCATAACTCTTCTTCTTTCTTCTGCAAGGTGTAGCTTTTTCAAATCTTCATGCCCGCAATAACCAGGTGCAAAATCACCCAAATATGTTATATAATGTTCCTGTGATCACTCCCCCTGAGGAGTGGATCTATACATCAGATCTAGAAAATGATATAGCTATGAAAGCCACTGGACTGATGCATTCCTGCATCAATTTAGTTCTTTCAAGGAGGGGCTTGCACCCCAAGCATATCTCTGAGATACTCAAAGGCATCCTTTGGCAAATGTTTTGTAAATATATCTGCTATCTGTTCCTTTGTGTTGATATACTCCAATCTAATCTCCTTCTCTGCTACCTTGTCTCTCAATAAATGATACTTAATGGAAATATGTTTAGTCTTTGAATGCATTACTGGATTTTTTGACTTGTTCACTATTCTAGTGTTATCACAATGGATAACCACTGGCTCTTCAAAAATTATTCCTATATCCTTCAACATTTGTTTCATCCAAACAATCTGTGTACAATTTATAGCAGCAACAACATACTCAGATTCAACAGTAGACAGAGCTATACAATCATGCTTCTTACTTAACCATGAAACCAACCTTTTTCCAAGGAAAAATGCTCCTCCACTTGTACTCTTTCTGTCATCCACACTACCTTCCCAATCAACATCAGTATATGCATCTAATATAAAATCATCTAATTTTTCATACCATAACCCATACTCTATGGTTCCTTTCAAGTATCTGAAAATTCTTTTCACAGAAACAAGGTGTGTCTCTTTAGGTTCTGCTTGATATCTTTCCACAATTCCAACTACATTAGCAATATGTGGTCTGGTGTGAGTTAGATATTGTAGACCTCCAATCATTGATTTGTACTTTATCTAAAAAACACTGAGTTTCATCATTATTAGTAAGTTTGTAACTAGTCACCATGGGTGTCCCAACAGGTTTACAATCTTCCATTCCAAATTTCTTCAACATTTCTTTAAGATAATTGGTCTGAGAAATGAAAATACCATTCTTGTTCTGATTAATTTGCAATCCAAGGAAAATTTTCATTTCACCAATCATTGACATTTCAAATTCATTTTCCATCTCTTCAGAGAACCTTTTACTCATTACATTATTTCCTCCAAAAATGATATCATCAACAAAAACTTCTACGATTAGAACTCCATCTTCACTAGCTCTTAAGTACAAATTGTTGTGTGCATTACCTTTTCTGAATCCAAGACAAAGTAGATACATGTCCAGGCTTGCATGCCATGCTCTTGGTGCTTGTTTAAGTCCATACAAAGCTTTCTTCAACTTGCAAACCATGTCTTCATCTTTTGTCAAAGGAAATCCATTAGGTTGCTCAATGTATACCTCTTCCTCTAGATCTCCACTAAAAAATGCGGATTTCACATCCATCTGATATACCTGAAAATCTTTATGTGCAACATAAGAATGAAATAATCTTACTGCTTCCAACCTAGCAACCAGAGCAAATGTTTCTTCAAAGTATATGCCTTCTTGTTTTGAGTAGCCTTTACAAATCAGTCTTGCTTTATTTCTTACCATTGTTCCTTCCTCATCCATTTTGTTTCTGAAAACCCACTTAGTTCCTATAACATTCTTATTTTTAGGTCTTGGAACCAATTCCCAAGTGTTCTTCTTTATGTGTTCTAATTCTTCGTGCATAGCTTTAGTCCAAGATTCATCTCTACATGCCTCATCAGTAGATTTCGGTTCAACTTGAGAAATCAAACAAATTTCATCTCTTAATTTAGATCGTGCCATGATTCCTCTATTAGTATCTCCAATAATTTGATCTTCTGGATGATTTGTCTTACCATACCTCGCAGTCTTTGAAATTTTAGTAGGATCATTTGAGTCAGCTTGACATACCTCGATCTCACAGTCAATCTCAAAAGGTTCTTCTTGATCTGTAGTAACCTCCTTGATCTCTGTAGTTTGATTACAGTCATACATTCTCTCTTGAATCTGGAACTTTTCATCAATCCTCACATTAGCTTTTTCAATCATCTTCCTCAATCTTAGATTGAAACATTTATAGGCTTTTCTTTTTGTGGAATAACCAAGGAAGATCCCTTCATCACTTCTAGCATCAAACTTTCTTATCTCATTATCTCTTTTGATATAGCATTTACTACCAAATATTCTAAAATATTTCACAGTAGGAGTATGATTAAACCATAATTCATAAGGAGTCTTACTTGTACCTTCTCTGATTTGAATTCTGTTCAAAGTATACTAAGCAGAACCAACAACTTCTCTCCAATGAACATGTGATACATTTCCCTCTAGCAACATAGTTCTAGCAACATCTAATATTGTTACGTTTCTTTGCTCTGCTATCCCATTCTATTGTGGTGTCCTAGGAGTAGATGGTTGTCTGTATATTCCATGTTCTTTGCAGTAGGTATTGAACAAATATGAAGTAAACTCACCACCTCTATATGATCTCAAACATTTTATCTTTAAGCTTGATTCATTCTATACTTTTTCTTTGAATATTTTGAATTTGTCAAACACCTCTGATTTCTCTCTGAGATATATAATCCACATCATCCTAGAAAAGTCATTAACAAAAAGTATAAAGTACCTTTCACCGTGGTAAGATCTTTTTTCTTATAGGACCACACAGATCTGTATGAACTAGATCCAACTTCCCTTTCACTGAGTAAGATTTGATTTTAAAACTACTTCTAGTCTTCTTCCCCATTACACATTCTTTACACATGGTGTTAGATGGTTTCACAATCTTTGGTAGGTCTCTAACTGCATTAGTGATACTTGCCTTCACAATATTATCTAAGTTAACATGACAAAATCATTTATGCCATTACCAACTGCCATCTACCTTCGCAACAAAACAAGAAGCCTCAGATGTATTTAATTCAAATACATTACCTCTGGATTTAGTACCAGATGCGATCAATTCTCTTGACTTACTTTTGATAGAACATTTCCCATCAATGAATTTCAATTGATAACCTTTGTCCACTAGCTATCAAACACTCAACAAATTATGCTTAAGTCCATCAACAAGTAATACATTGTCAGTATTGGTCTTTCCATCCAAAGATATAGATCCAACTCCATGATAAGCTTAGGAGTATTGTCACCGAATCTCACAATGCCACCATCATACTTATTCAGTTTAACACTTATTTTTATCTCTATTCATATGGGGTGAACAACCACTGTCTATGACCCATTCAAATTTCTTTTCAACATGAGATACTAAAGCTCTTTCTTCATGTAAAGGTTTATCATCCTTGATAGAAATAAATCCAATCTCATCCTAATCAATAGCATCATCATCAGAAACACCTTCACTAGCATAATAAAATTCCTTATGCTTTGAATACTTATGTTTATAAAACTTAGATTTATGCTTTGGAACCCTTGTAGGACATCTAGATGCAAAATGACCTATCTTATTGCACTAAAAATATTTCAGAGGTAACTTTCCTTCAAACTTACCCTTACCTCTCTTTTCTCTTCTAGCGATCAGGGCCACAATTTCATCTAACTTTCTTTCTTCTTCCTGTATATGTTCCCATTCATCAGGATATTCACCGAGCTCTTCTCTCAAGCCACTACTGTTGGTGCTCACAATTCCTGATAAAGTCTTTTTATTTTTATGCACAATCGCCTTAAATGTTGTCTCAACTTTAGGTAACGATTCTCCCAGCTCTGCGACCTCAAAGGTAGTTATTTTTCCAATCAACATCTCTCTGTTGAAGTTCGCTATCAAAGGTATGATCTCTTCTATAGCTTGCACTTTGATTTTGTATACAGGTGTCAAGGATCTAAGAATTTTTGCAATCACTTCTTCCTCACTGTAAGTGCCTCCAGAGTTCTCGATGCCAATAAAAACTTCAGTAACTCTCTGTGCATATGCTCTAATATTCTCATCATCTCTCATTTTCAACATTTCCATCTTTGTCTTCTATTTTTGCAACTTCGCCCGCTTTGTAAACTTGTCTCCTTCATATAGTGCTTCCAATCTTGTCCAAATTCATGTGCAGAATCTAAATATTTTACCTTTGTGAATTCACCTTCAGAAAGTGCACTAATCAATGCTTCTCTTGCGACCATGTTGTACGAGAATACCTTATTTTATTCATCGGTAGCCTTATCTAGTTCATCCTCAGCCTTCATCTGTACATTATTCTTTTTTATCATCCAGTAGTCAATTCTCAAGCATAGCAAATGTGTTCTCATCTTGTTCTTCCAACAGTCAAAGTTTTCAAGATCAAACTTCGGACTATCCTTCCTATAGTATGTCATCTTCAGGATCACCTCAAGCTATTAAAATTTCTCTCTAAGGACCAATAGCTCTGATACCAATTGTTAGGAATAACAATCCACCAACACAACTGAGAGGGGGGGGGGTAAATCAATTGTGAGACATATTTTTAAACATTATACTTTATAAAAAAAATTTAATCCAAATGATAACAGAGTAAATGCCAACACAATAACACAATCCTTTTTTGTTGAGGAAACCCTGTTAAAGGTAAGACCCTGGTGGGAATTAGCACCCACAAATAATGTACTGAGAGTATAGTATCCCTGTTAAAAGATTTAGCCCTATTAGGAGCTTATCAATGAATTACAGTACACAGTCCCTGTCAAAGGACAAACCCTGTTAGGAGTCAAGAGTAACAATGGGCTCACTGCCCAGGCACACTTTCTAAAGAAGGTTAAAGCCACCCTCAGGACTTACAGTCTGAAATACAAGTGTATATAGGAAATATACAATCCAGTGAACTGTCTGATAGCAAATGTCTTTGCTTGGTCAGTTCTAATGAAGTAACATAATCACAATCTTTGTTCTACATCCAGCAGACAAACAAGCTCGCAGCTTCCACGCCTTGTTATCTTTTCCTCAATCACATCATACATCCACTTTTCAAAAGAAAAGATCTCTCGTATATACCCTATTACAATAATTGATTAGGCCGACCAATTAGATTTTCTCAATATACAAATAATCATTTAACCCCTTGCTAAGATACACACGGTACCTATAACAAGTAAACATCAATTACAATTCATCATATATAATCCAAGATTTGTAATCCACGCTCGCAATCCATAATAAACGCTAGATCTTTGAAGTCGACCCCAAATAGGTCTCCTCCATAACACATGCCATAACTGACGTCACCAACAGTCATACGACTTGCGAAACATAACAAAGCTTCCTTGACATGTCTTTTGTCATCCCTTAAGCTCGCATAACCTGAATCCACATCACTCGTAAGATACACTCAAAACACAGAGACTAACTATGTCAAAGATCATTGTCACAGTCCAGTACCCAGTCTTCACTAAAACATATGTAACTCATCTAATGGACAATATTAAGCCATGCGACCTTAGAAATAATATCACAACATATCCGTGTACACATCATCATCTTTTCTCATTCTGAATCAATCGTACAATACCCATACACCTTTGTCTATCATCAAGCAATAGTAATAACTAGTCTGTTCTGCCTCCATATAAACATATGTTGACATCAGTGACAAAACATGAATGCCAACAACATCATCAGGAACCAATTCCAACAAATTGCTCCCCAACTAACTGAACATGGGAGGGAACTATAAATGTTCCACACCATCCTTCACTTCTCTAAAAAAATAGGATCTCTTGATTTTTTTGATCCTGGTTCATAGGATGGAGGAGTTTGACATATTTGAGAAAATCAAATTCTATGACCTAAGAGTTATAAGAATCTAGTAAGCCTTTTCATTTAACAAAATATAGCTTGAAAAAACTGTATTGAGTATTCACCAATTTTGTATATAATACTTGTTTAGTTTTCTCCCTCTTCTTGTTTGGTAAGTGCTTGGTCTAGTTGTCATCTCTCTCCTCACTTTTCTCATCTACCGCCCAATCATTACTAGTTTTAGTTGAGTGTGAATAAAGATAAAATAACATTAAAGATAGGACTAATGTCGAAGTCCTCTAGCAAGTAAATTTGGTAGGCATTGTCATTTATCTTCTTTATGATTATGCAAGGATCAAGATTGGTAGTGAGAACAACCATTCCTTCTACCTTTCTTTTGAATTTCAACGTTCATTTCTTGGTATGGATTCTAATAAGCAAACTAGGAAGAAGGTTAAATTGCAACATTTGTTTTTTGGCATGGCTTCTAATAAAGAAACTAGGAAGAAGGTTAAGGTTGAGAAGCATTATAGGGACCCTTTATTCCCTTTTGTCTTAAGTATAGAAATTAAAGATGGAAACTCCCATTGGAAAGGAACTAGTTTCATTCATGGCGAAGGATAAGGTTGGCGATGAGATATTAACTGAAGCATTTTGGATCAAAATTATTGTGAAATGCTAGATCTATTGATCCTTTTGGGAAATCGACCCTCTCTACTATATCTTACTTGTATTGATGTAGAGAGGCTAGTTTGATATTATTTTTCTAACTTACAATTGTCTATTCCTCATTGTTGTTCCATATCAATATAATGACATCTTTGTTGTCTCTTTATTGATTTTTGTAAAAGGACAAGAGTCTTTCAAGAGAGAGAGAGAGAGAGAGAGAGAGAGTCTTCTTCTTTATGTTTGATTTCAATTTCACAATACCCTATATGGGTTAAAAGTGTTTTCTTTGTTTTTCCCCTTTCTTTTATACTATTTTGTATGATTGTCTTATAGTCATTACCTCAAGCATATAAGTTTTATTGGTTTAGTTTTTTTTCTTGGATTCAAACTTAAGTGTGATACTAAAATATATCAAATTTTATCCTTGTTAAAAATAATTCAGTCTTTTATATCATTATTTCCTTTGTTAGATTCAAAATTGCAAGTGCCTTGACCTAGGTTGGATTTATAAGTGACGATTTCTCCAAATTTTAGAATTCCATATTTAATTATAAGTCAAAGCTAATTGAGTTCCAACTAGTTATCAAACATAAATTTCTATTCCAAAACTTTCACATTATGCACGTAGGACATGTGTAAAAAGGACTTTCCTAGGTCATCTAGATCATTAATAAATGTGTGAATTGGATCCATTTTCAAGAAAACCTCTATGCATCTTTCTTTTGTGAATAATTAGTCAAGTATACTACACATTCTCTTGCATTAGTCGCATCAACTGCATCAACCCTTTTATCAACAAATCTTAAAACACCAACTTTCTTACACTAGGTCACTTTAACATGGACAGTGCATCATATTCAATTTCACAGATTTATAATTTTCAAGCACTAAGAATAATCACATATGTATTAGTCTTAGTCACATTTGCTACTTGTCTTCTAACTTTATCAAAATCATGGAATTGATCAATGAGGCTTGCTTATGCACAAGAAATGATCAAGTTAAATTTCCACCTAGCATTACAAGTTTCTATGATGTTCTTCAACATCACCAAGTTTCCTATTGAAAGAACAAAAATCATGAATTTTTTTATTAAAATCATTAAAGATTTGAATTCTACAAGTTTAGGGTCACACCAAAAGTTTAGAATTATACAATGCAATAATAGTCAATGATTACTAATATCCTAATTTTATTGTGACTTACCAAACATGGTGATGACATCAACTCCATCCCACAATTATTTTCTTTCACTAAATAGACTAAGTCTTCAATATGATGACATATCTTTGTGCTTAGGTTCATCCCTTAGGGAACCGATTCTTTGGCCTTACCTATGCATCTCTTTAGGGGAATCCAAGGCTTTGTAGCTTGATACATATAATCAAAGTCCTATTAAATCATCATTGGTGAAATCTTGATTCATTGCTTTTATTTAATCAGTGAGGAATACAATCACAAGAGTATGTTCTAAATAACTTATTATTTACAATGGATTTATTTAATTTAAAGAAATTAAATGCAATACTTAGCTAGATTTTGAAAGGTAGAATACACTATTGAAGATGCAAAACATTGATTTGCCAACATGTTGAAAATTAGGGGCTTATTAAAACAAATGCCATAGCATCTACACACTTAGATCCATCCTTGCAAACTTGATCACCAATTTTGCTACATCACACCATAGTTCTAGTAAATAGGGCATAATGATCCTCTCAATTTATATAAATTGCGTGCGTTCAATTCATTTCTTTTGAAAAAATGAACTTGGTTATACAAATCAATTTTGACATGAGATTTGGCTACTTAGTCTAAGAGATTACTAGTAACTAAAGCAAAACTACTTGAGGGGGAATTTGTATAGGTAGGTTGGATGATGCCTATTTTTACCACCCCTCACATGAAAAATAAGAGTAGCTTGTATAGTTTGTTTGTATAGGCAGGTTGGATGATGCCTATTTTTACCACCCCTCACATGAAAAATAAGAGTAGCTTGTATAATTGATTAGTGTAATCTCTTAGAAGAAATGTGCCTATATAACTGATTTGGTGCTTACAATTGAACCTAAACCCAAAGAAGTGAACTCACACAAAAAAATAAAAATAAATGAACAACTATAATAGATTCACTCTGATTTGTTGTACTGATATTTGAAATGGGGTGATTTTGTAAGCAACATTTGCCAACATATTGGTTAAATGATTGATTCTTCTTTGGTTAAGCCCCTAGATAGATCCACTCAAAGGCCGGAAAAATGATTAGTTCACGTTTGTGTAGATTTGTATGTTATGTTGCATAATTTAAGGACATATTTTATTCGTTGTATTAGCAAAACATTCACTGAAGAGCATCATAGTGTAATCATAAAACAGCATCATTGACTCACATTATCATCCAAGTCAAATGTATCATTGTCTATTTTAAATCAACTCATAAAAATGTTGATAATGTTTAAATTTGAATCTCAGAATTTGAATGTTTTATATTCAAATTTGTAATTGTAAAAATCACAGAGATCAATTATACATCTGTTAATGTGATTTAAAATAATGAATGAAAGATTCAGAATTCAAAACAATGAACAACTATAATAGCTCATATAGTTGAGTGCAGCCCATATAGCTCCAACATCAATCACATGAAATTGAAAGTTCGGATCTTCCCTCCCTTCCTTTTGTGATAATTTTCTTCCCATCATTCTCTATATGTTTTACACCCTTGTCGGATACAAGAAAATAAAGGAAATTCAAAACACCAAGCCCAGCACAAAAACAGTAATAATACTCAAGATGGCCTTGATCAAGGTTTTCAGGCAGCCAAGAATTTATACCATTGCCCCCTGTGAGCTTGTACACAACAGTGAAAACAACACTGTTGAGCAACAACCCAATCCCTATGCTGCACCAGAACAAAGCCACAGCCGTATTGCTCATGCTCTTGGGAAAATGCTCATAAAAGAATTCGATCATACCAATGGCATAAAAGGCCTCTGCTAGGCCTATTAAAGTATACTGTGGAGCAAGCCAAAACGCAGAGATTTGATTGTCCATACTGCTATGTTTCCGTTTAACTTCTATCAATGCTGCAACTGTCATGGCTTGCACGGAAATGATAAGCCCTGTTCCAATCCTTTCCATTATTGAAATTCCCTCCTTCCTCTTTGTTAAGCGTCGGAAGAGAGGAAGAACAACTCTTTCATAGAATGGCAACCATATGGATGTGGCCAACATAGAGAAGATGATGTATGATGATGGGGGTACCGTCAAGCTGCCCAGATTTCTGTTCATGTGCTGTGCCTGGTATACCATGTAAGTGTGTGAAGAACCCATTAAAATGAAGGATGTCACAATTCCAGAGCTCCAAACAGGAAATACACTTATCACTGACTTGAGCTCTTGGATCTTCTTCACTGTGCAAAGCTTCCAGGGATTGGGTTCTGAGCCAGTCTCTTCAAAGTCTTCTTCTTTTATAATGGCTGCTTTGTTCAAAAACCTGAAGGGAGGAGAAAGAGATTAGAATTGGGTTTGTATTCAATATCATTAAAAAATGGAGTAGAAAGGTCCATACTTGAACTGGTCTTAAAAACAGAGTAGAAAAGGTTCATACTTGAACTTGTCTGTCAAACAAGGGCTTAGAAGTCGCCCTTTTTCCAAATGGGTACCATAAAATTCTCTTGGATTAGAAGGCACAACAAGATTTCTTTTTCTAAAAGATGCAACCATCACTTGAGCATATTCTCTCAAGGGACTGCCCTCTGGACTCATTTTAACATAATACCTTGTTCCCAACAGGAAGAATCCGGTGGAGATGGTCATCAAGATGGTAGCCAAGCCAAATCCTAATTTCCAACTGATGATGCTTTGTATATAAACAAGGAAAGATAAGCCCACCATGATAGATATGGTACCTATACAGAAATACCAATCAAAGAATCTCTCCTGCTGCTTCCTTCCCCCATCATCCTCATTATCAAATTGCTCTGCACCAAAGGCCAGGGCTGAAGACTTCATACCGCTGGACCCCAAAACCATCAATCCCAAGAAGGTAGATAGTAATAGATTTCCAACAATTGCTTCCCTTAATGGATGAGAAAAAGAGATGAGTGTAAGAAGACTCATTGCCTGCATCAACCAACCTTCTCGATGAATATTTAAATACTAAAATATCTCATCCCTTCATGATAAACCATAAATTCAAATTTCATCTATTTCTTCTTCCTTTCTCAGAGGTTAGCTTAACAGATTAACAAAAAGACAATATTGACCTATACAAAATATTGTGGCCTATCATATTAGATTGAAGAAATAGATGCAATATTTGTATTTTGTTTGCAAATTTTTAAGTATATTGAGTTAAAAAAAAGGCTAGTAGTCTTCTCTTCTATTTCCATCAAGAACATGTTCCAAAGTTGAGATGATCAGAATTTAACTTCACTTCCACTGTAACCATCTTTTGAACTTTGACTTGACATTCTCATACCCATTTATTTCTTAAAATACAAGGGTTTTCAACTATACGGTTATGAAAGGTAATTAGAGCAGGGATTAAATCAGATTACAACAAAATTGTGAAGTTTATGCTGGTTCATGTTTTCTAATTTAAAACCAAATTGTCAGCCAGAAAAGAAGGCCTGATTTCATTCATTCTGTCAATTTTATGTTTTCTTTTAACGTTAAAACCTAGAACTTGATTAAAAGCATAAAAATATATGAAAAATTATTGAAAAAAACCCAAAGCAAACATTCAGAAAGTTGGGGCTGTTCCCCACCTAAACAATCATAAGATATTAAGTAAACAATCTCAAGGTATTGATTTTTTGAGCTCTTCCCTGTAATACAGGAATTGTTTCCTTTATAATCTAAACCATAAAGAAGAAAGAGAATAACACTAATGAATTGAACTGTGATTATAGTTCTCCTACCAGTGTGTACGCGATAGAGGAAAGGACAATGACCCCAAAACTTCCCAGATATGAATCTGCAATAAAAGCACCCATTAATGGCGACAAAAGGTTGCTTCCACCCCATATGGTAGCAATTCTTGCAGCTGTGAGCCTATCCTTGTGATATTCAGTAGTCAAGAACACCACCAGGTTCGCATGTAAACTAGTCAATGCCAGATTTGCACAGCTCTCGTTTCCTGCCAGGTTATAAGACAGTCTTCACTATGCTGGTATTTGAAATGATCTTTTTGATTTGAGAACACAATATATCATTATAAAAAAATTAAAATATTCTTCTTGGATCAATTGTTTGATATGATTAAGTTCTGATGCTTGTGTCTCTTCTTGAGTTGTGCTGTTCAGTTAGGATTCAGGTTTTCACATAAAAAGTTGGATCCTTTTTATCATCTGAATGCTAGATTAAGTTTGTTTGGGTTGGAGTAGTAGTAGGATGGGTGAGCTCTTGGGAAGGTCTAATATTTCACCTCGTTGAACATCACCTGAATGCAATGAATGCTATATGTACTTATTCAATCTCACAAGAGATGGGATTTTTCAAACCACTATTCATGAAACATGGGTCAATGAGTTTGACTTGAAAACTACACAGTTGAATCTTGACGGCAATATCATAATTTGTCTTGCTGTGGAAAATATCTCCTACTTATCATATCATGCAATTGATCCCCAAGAAACAAAAAATAGATCAGAGGAAATCTCTTACCTAGAACTAATGGCATAGTTTTCCATCCTCCCTTGGTTGATTTTTGTTTCCCAAGCGCTTCTTCAGATTTTACAAGTTTTTGTTCTTTCAGTGGAATGGGTGACCTTCTGGGAAGACCCAATACTTCATCTCTATGAGTGTTACCTTGATGCAATGAGTGCTAAGTGTACCATTCAATCTCATGAGAGATGGATTCTTGTGAACCACTACTCAAGAAACATGGATCAATGATTTGAATCGATAACTCTAGAGTGAACCCTCATAACAGTAATATCATAATCCAATGTGCTATGAAAAATATCTCCTACTTATCAAATATAATCATATCATACAATTGATCCAGAGAAACCAGAAAATATAATCATATCATACAATTGATCCAGAGAAACAAAAAAAAAAAAAGAGAGAGAAAAGAAAGAGCTCATCTCCTACCTAGAATGAATGGCATAGTTTTCCATCCTCCCTTAGTTGATTTTTGTTTCTCAAGTACTTCTTCAGATTTTACACATTTCATTTCCTTCACCGCGTGTAATTGCCCACTTATATCCATGACCCTGAAATCATAAAACACATGAAAATACATATGAAATCCAAAGGAAAAGAAATAGTATTTAGAAAAATGTAGGGAAACAAATTTATACAGATACACAGGCTCTTAGCACATATTACAAATTATATGGCTGTTGAACGAACGTTTGGCAGATGTACTGGCACGCTCGATACAACTGAATCTAGTGATGCTTGTAATTGTAGAGACACCATTGATACAGAAGAATTTGGTTGAAAAATTAATTTTATTCAACCATGATATAATTAATTGAATTCCTACATTCCTCCGCTGCAATGCCTCGACGGTGGATCCATTCCCCTTGGGTTTGTCAATTTTTTTATCGTATATCTTGAAATCCTCTGGTTACATCGTTATTCTACTTGTTTTTACTATGTGGTGGATGTTTATCTTACGGAGGATATTATAAATTAAATCAAGTAATAAACATCTCTATCCTGAATTTCATAACTAGCTTTATTGTTAAAAGGAAATATGTCAGTATATCGATGTCAATATCTCTGTTTTATATAGTGGATTATAATAATTTCAGGAAGCCTCTTTACCTAGGTAGAGGGGATTCAGTTGTCAAATTCACAGAGGGATCGAATCCGGTCCAGAGTTTGAATCTTATGGGTGACTTTCTATATTTCACACCATCATCTTCATCAATTATGTCAACTGATTAAGCTGCGAACCTGTGGTAGCTTTTTTTTTTTAAATTTTTTCAGAATGATCATGTTGTACAATAGTTAGCTAAATTTCTCCTCTATTTTCCTCTCTCTATCTGGAAGAGAGAGTTTATTGAAAAAAATAATAATAGTAAAATAGAATGTATACTATATGTAATAAAGATCTTGTTAATCAGTTAACTTCATTTAAAAATATAATATTAAAAGAAACATGTCAGTATATATGGATGTCAACATCTCTCTTTTATATAGCGGATTGTAATAATTTGAGTAAGTATATATCTCAATTAGAAACCTCTTTTGACTAGGTAGATTGGATGCAGTTGTCAAATTCACAGAGGGATCGAACGAGTTTGAACCTTAGTGGGTGACTTTCTATATTTGACACCATCATCTTCACCAGTTATGCACAATTGATTAAGCTGCAACCCTGTGGCAACTTTCCTATTTTTTAAATTTCTTTAGATGCAATAGTTAGCCAAAGTTCTCCTCTCTTTTCCTGGAAGAGAGAGTTTATTGGAAAAAAAGGTTAATACTAAAATAGAATGTATACTATATATGTAATAAAGATCTTATTAATCAATTAAGCTTGAAAAATAAAGAATGGTTGTATGAAATAATTAGTTAAAAATATCTATATAGTTTTAGTAAGTTGAAAGTTTATTTTTGTATTTTTCTCCGTTTTATATTATTTTGTATAAATATGTTGTATGCATTGTCTTAATACATGATTTCAATTAATTTAATATATAATTAAATCCTTATCAAAATAATTAAAATTTTAGACCATAATTTTCTTTATTATATCACTCAAATATTACAAGTGAGTTCTTGGCCTAGCTCAATTCCATGTAGAAGACCTAAAATTTCAAAATCCAAATTTAATTATGAGCCCAAGACAATGAGTTCCTATTGTCATTACTTATCAACATTTATTCCAAAACATTCAAATTAGGACATATATAAAAGGATACCATTCGTAGATCATTTGGAACTATAATCAATCTATAAGCTTGATCCAACTAAAAGACAACCCCTTCACATCTATCTTTTGTAAATATTTAGTCAACTAGCACTTCTAATCATTTGATTAGTTAGGATAGCGTTTGTTGGTCTAAACAAAATAACAGTCTTGGTCTTAGACATGTTGAACTTAATATCCAAGCTTTCGTTATTTAACTTTATATGCATCAGAACCAATGATGGGCTAAAATATTGGTGATAAATATATTCACAGGGTTGCCACTCAAGAGGTATCAAGAATTGATTTTACTGGTAGAGGTTCTTCAGTTTGGAATACTATTTAAGAAAACCATCAAGAAGGGTGTCTCCCTTGTTAAGCAAGGCCTCTTTTGGATTGTGAATTGAGGTGATAAAGCTCTCTTTTTGATGGATTTGTAGGATCTTCATTCTTTGATTCTTTCCTCCTTTCTTCTTCTCCACTACTGAGTAATATTTTGTGGAATTTGGTTGGTATAAACTTTGTGATTTCAAGGAATGTCATTAGGAGGAGTAATTCTATTTTTCATTGGAAAGAATTATTTGTTGGACTATGGGGGTAGATCATGAATCTAGAGATACCCTAGCTACTATCCTCGTTGATCTTCCTTGTTCTTCTTTACAAAAGGGAGAAGATCTAGCTTGGCCCGTATGGTCCTAAAGGAGTTTACTTGGTTTCTAGTGGCTATCAATTATTAGAAGCTAAAAGGAATGGTTTGGAGGATTTCCCTTGGTGGAAAAGAGTTTGGAATAAATTTTGTTGGTCTTAGTGTAATATCTTTGTTTGAATAATGTCTTTCTTGGGATAACATTGGAAGGTGGGGATTTCAAGGTCCTTCTTAGTATGTTATTTTTGGAATCAATCAGGAAGATATTTATCATCTTTTTTTTAATGCTCATTTCTAAGGGTCTTTGGAAGTAGTTGTTGCACTATTGTAATCAAACTTCTATACATGCCACCTCCTTGTCTATTTTGGGCTTGTTTGGGATAATCTAGAATACTCTAGCTTCCATTTTATTGGATTCCTAGAATATTGGTCCTATTTTTATCCTTTGGCAAATTTGGTCATGAAATATTGTAGGGACATTAGAATCTCATTAAGTGTGTTTGGTAGAAGTTTTTGAACTCGGTAAAAGAGACAATAGTAAAGTGATCTTTTTGTTAGGTCCTTATTTCGTCTAATTTTTATTATTATAAATTACTTAAATTTGAGTTGTTTGTCTAGTTTTTCTTACTTTGGTTGTAAAATTAAATCTTCTCATAAGGTTAATAGAGTTGGTTAATGTTTGCGTCCCCTTAAGGATATTTTAGAGTAAATAATGAAGGTTCTTCTAGGGGTAATCTATGTGCAACTAGATTGGTGGTCTTGGATGTGATAACACCAACTTGGTTCATTTATTTTTCTATGTTGTTACAAGGTTTGGTACTAATAATAATGAGGCTCGTGCTCTTCTTGTAGTTTTAGATAAAGCTTGTAAATTAGGTTGGAAAAAATCATTTGTGAGATAGATTATATGATTCTAGCTTCTATTTTGAACAAAAAGAGCTCAAATGACTCTTCTTGGCAAATGACTTCTTTGGTTGATCACAAATTCATTATGTTTCTCAAAACTTTGATTCGACCTCCTTTGTTCATGCTCCTCAGGAATGGAATGTTGTTGATTCTCTAGCTAAATAAGCATACAAGGCTTCTCAAAAGTGGATTTGTGGAGTGTTGTTTTTTGGTAGATGCAGGAGATATTTCACCTGTCATCCACCTCTATCTTGTTGTTCGACCTAGCTAAGAGGTCTACCAACATCATATATATAGAAGATCTGATCCTCTCACTTGGAAGAATTCAATTCAAGAAAATTCACACTATTGTAGCAGAGAAACAATTTGATCTTCAATAGCAATTTGTCCTTCTGCATTAGCACTATCATTTATGTTTCATCCAAAGGAGAAGTGTATCCGTGATTGTATTCTAAATTTGTTCATCTGATCTATATATAGAAGAAATATATTTGGCTGGGTTTTTCTCCCTCAAGTAGGAGGGTTTTCCCAGGATATTTTGTTGTATCCATTGTTGTATGTGTTATCTCTGCTTACTTTCATTTATGATCATAAAATCTAACATGGTATCAAAGAAGGCTTAAGAAAAGATCCGATCATATTTGAGTAAGAAGTCAAGGCAACTTGCTAAGGTAGTCTCTCAAGAATTCAAGATGGTGATAGGTGTCAAAGTTGAAGATAGACTTGAAGGTGTGTCAAACTTCAACTCATGGAAATTCAGAGTTCTAATTATCCTAGAGGAGAATGATCTTCTAGATTTCATGAAAAAATATGTACCTGAACTACACGATGATACAGAGAAAATTCTATGGAAGAAAAATGGCACGAAGGCTAGAAAGATCATGATAGACTCCGTAAAGGACCACCTAGTTTCAATGATCCCCAAAATGAAGACGACCAAAGAAATGTTCAAAGCACTACATGGATTGTATGAGATCAACAATACTAATTGAGCACTTGCCTTGAGACAAAAACTTTATCATATCAAGATGACTAAAGGTGAGTTAATCATGTTGTTCTTTATGAAGATTTCTAAATTGAGAGATCAACTAGGCAATATTGGAGATAATGTTGATGATAGAGATCTAGTCATGTTGGCCCTAAATGGTCTTCCTCAATCTTGGAAACTGTTTATTGAAAGCATCAGTGGAAGATCCAAGTTGCCCAAGTTTGATCATCTTCAAGCTGATTGCATCCAAGAAGAATCTAGGTTGACAATAAGAGGAAATGTGTGAAACCCTCACAATGAACAGAATCATGTACTTGCTGCACATACTTCTAGAAGAGAAGGAAAGAGAGGCTCATCCAAGAGAAATAGAGACAGAAAATTAGGTTCTTCTCCAGAACCAAAGAAGAAAAAGGATCTCTCTCACATCTAGTGTTACAAATGTGTCAGGTATGGTCATTATGCTCGAGATTGTTTAACTAGATGAAAACAACATGCTTCTATTGCAGATGTATTGTCTCAAAATGAATCCAAAGATAACTCGGAGGGATTTCTATTCATCTTCGCCCTCTAAAGTCATATTCCAACCAACATTAATACCTAGTTGATAGATAGTGGTGCTTCATGTCATATGCTACAGAGAGCATCTCACCAACCTAGTAGAGGAAAAGTCAAACCTGCAAGTAATTATTGGTGATGATGCAGGTTACCCCATAAAGGGAGATGGGGCCACCTCTTTACAAATAGATTAAGGTATTCCTCTTCACTTGAGTAATGTATTATTTGTACCAAGGATCAAACGAAACCTTGTCTCCATTTCAACATTAGAGGACAAAGGGTACACGGTTTCTTTTTTCAAAGGGAAATTTCTTGCATGGTCAAAGAACTCTAGCATAAAAGATGCTCACATGATTGAAGTTCATCAAGATAGCCTATACAAATTATCAGTTCAACCAATTTAGGCATTATTACACAATTCTATTAGTCCAAGTGAGCTATGGCATAGGAAACTTTCTCACTTACACTTCAAATCTCTTCCATCTATGGAGAAGATGGTAAATGGTCTTTCGAATCTTGGTCTCGAGCACGACAAAATTTGCAAAGGTTGTGCACTTGGTAAGAAAATCAAGAGTCTCTTCCATAATAGTGACAGTAGATCAATTTGAATTTTAGATTGTATTCATTCTTATCTATGTGGACCAATGTTTGTGGCCTCCTTAAGTGGTTTTTGGTATTATGTAACCTTTATTAATGATTATTCTCGGAAGACTTGGATATATTTCTTAAAATCTAAGGAGTCTGAAGAAGTCTTTGAAAGATTCAAAGAATTCAAGGCCCAAGTTGAAAACATTTCCGGGAAAATAATTAAAGTTCTACACCTCAGAAGTATTTTATAACTTCTATATTGAGGCAAATATCAAGAGGGAGTTTTGTGTTTCTTACATTCCTCAACAAAATGGTATTGCCGAAAGAAAGAACAGATCTATAGTTGAGGCAGCCAAGGCGATGATTCATGATCAGGACTTACATAATTTCTTATGAGAAGAAGCATCCAAAGCAATTGTATATGTTCGATGAGAAACATGAATCCTGAGGAGGATTTTACAGGTATGAAACCAGAGGTTAGTCACTTAAGAATATTTGGTTGTCCTATTTACATTCATGTACCCAAGGATAAAAGATCAAAGCTAGATCCTTCCAGCAAGAAAGGTATATTCGTAGATATAGTGAATCTTCAAAGGCTTGTAGAATTTATATTCCAGGACAGAAACATATTGAGATCATAAGGGATGTTTCTTTTGAAGATGAAGTTTCCTTCAAAAGATCCAAAGGAAATTGCTTTGATTGTGAGGATCAGGAGGCTCGTAGGATATGGACATATCTCCTAATGATACTTCTAACATTCAAAGGGAGTCTGATGTACCATCTGAGTCTACTGATCCAGTTGATCATATATAACCAACTGATGTAGCTAGGGATTTTACTATAGGCCAGAAAAGGCCTCTGCGGGCTCGACAAACTATGGAGGCAGAAAAATTTGCATCTCCTTGAGGAAATTTTGAGGAAAGCAAGAGACCTCAAAATTTTCCAGTTTATGTAGCAATAATGAGTCACATCATTAACTCTGAACCTTCCAGTTATGAGGATGCAACAAACCAGCAGGTATGGAGAGATGCAATGACATAAGAATATCAATCAATCATTAAAAATGGTGTACGGGATGTTGTTCCTAGACCTAAATGAAAATTTGTAGTATCTTCCAAATGGATTAACAAAATCAAGCATGCAGCTGATGGTAGAATTGAGAAATACAAGGCACTTGATTTGTGGAAAGAGGATTCTCTCAAAAGGAGAGAATAGACTGCGAGGAAACATTTTCTCCCATTACACAATACACTTCTATTAGATCAATCATTGCTATTGCATCTGCTAAAGGCTGGAAGTTACATCAAATGGATTAAAATACTACATTTCTTAATGGTGTGATTGAAGAAGTCTACATCGAACAACTAGATGGTTTTGTGATTCATGGAAAGGAGTCTCATGTATGTAGATTAAAGAAGGCTTTGTATGTCCTTAACAAGCACCTCGCGCAAGGTATGAAAGGATTGATAGATATTTGATGAGCTTAGGATTATCCAAGAATGATGCAAAGTCCAACCTCTACTTCAAGATTGTTGAAGGTAAGGCTCCTATTTTAGTACTTTATGTTGATTATTTATTCCTCACTGGAGAAGAAAAATTGATTGTCCAATGCAAGAAAGACTTATCTTCTGAGTTTTAAATGAAATAGCTTGGTCTTAAGCATTACTTCTTGGGACTGAAAGTATGGCAAAGATCTAATGAGATTATAATTCTAATTCAAGGAAAATACACTATAGACATATTGAAGAGATTTTGGATAATGGACTGCAATTCCATGTCTACACGTATGGAAAAAAAATTGAAGAAGTTTAGTGACTCTACAACTCTTTCTAATTTAGTAGACTCCGCCATGTATAGACAATTAATTGGATCATTGATGTATCTAGTCAACACCAGACCAACTATCTGTTATGCAGTTAATGCTCTTAGTCAATTCATGTGTGAACCAAGACAAGTACATCTAGTAGAAGCAAAGCATATACAAAGGTATTTGTGTGGTACAGTGGGATATGGTTTAAGATACACATCTTGTGTTCAGATCTGATATTATAGGGCTATTTTGATTTTTATTGGGCTAAAAGTTGAACTGACAGAAAGAGGACCTTAGGTTTTTGTTTTAGTCTGGGTCAGCCATTGTTTCTTGGTGTAGTAGGAAACAAACTTCTATAGCTCTATGCATTGCAGAAGCAGAGTACATTGCAGCATGTGTCACAACTCAATAAGCAGTGTGGCTTCATAAGCTCTTTCTAGGATTATTCAGTCATACATAGGAGCCAACTCTGATTCATTGTGACAATCAAAGTTCTATAAAGCTCTCAGAAATTCTTGTCTTTCATGATAGATCAAAACATGTGGAGATCAAGTATCATTACATCCAAGACATGATGAAAAGGGAAGCAATTCAACTCAAGTACATTTTAACTGATGAGCAAACACCTGATATTCTCACCAAGCCTCTCTCCATAGTGAATTTTGCATATTTTCGAGACAATCTTGGGGTTGTGGATAACGTCACCCTTATTGAAAGGGAAATTCAACACCAGTGAGACTTGCCATTTCTCTAAGAAAGAGAAATATGCTTGTGCATCTCTGAGACGGAGATGTAGTCCTGTATACTTTTGTATGTCATGTTGACAGATTCCATGACAATATGTTTCCTTCCATAAATGGATGAAACCATTGTGGACATCACGTTGAGTGACTTCGTGATGAACTCTTTGACATCTCTGAGACTGAGATGTGTTCTCCATACATGGGAGTGGCCATTGTGGACATTATATTGAGAGACTCGATGACTGTAAAACTTGAGAAATATCTCCTTGGCTAAGAGGGAGTTATTTTTTGGTAACCTCAAGAGATATTTCTCCCATCGGCCACCTCTACCTTGTTGGCCGACCTAGCTAAGAGGTCGACCAAAATTATATATATAGAAGATTTGATCCTCTCACTTAGAAGAATTCAATTCAAGAAAAATTGCACTATTGTAGCAGAACAACAAATCGAGCTTCAGTAGCAATTTGTCCTTCAACATTAGCATTATCATTTGTGTTCCATCTAAAGGAGAAGTGTCTCCTCGATTGTATTCTCAATTTGTTCATCTAATCTATATATAGAAGAGATATATTTGGCTGGGTTTTTCTCCCTCAAGTAGGTGGGTTTTCCTAGGATAATTTGTTGTGTCCATTGTTGTATGTGTTATCTCTGCTTAGTTTCATTTCTAATCATAAAATCTAACATGGGAAACCTCATTGGTTTTTCCTCTTGTTTTCTATGATAGCTATTAATGTTTGGCAATCTTTATGTAATCTTTTACTAAATTCTTGATTAATAAAATTTTATTCTTTTTTCCAAAAAAAAAATTGCTAAATCACAATATCTACATTAACCCTTACATTGGAAAAGATCTTAAAACCCTAACTTCTTGCACTAGGTCACTTTGATATATCAATTACTTCATATTCCAATACATTAAAGGTCTCTAATTTGAAGCTATTAGTGTACTCATCACATATTTGAATTAGTCATAGTCAAATGTATTGCTAATTGTCTTCCAAATGTATCAAAACCATTAAATTGATCTTGACAAGGCATGATTGTGCACAAGGGGGGATTAATACAATTTTCCACCTCTAGCATATAAAAAGTTTGAATGAGGTTCTCTAACATCATCAAGGTTCTCATTGCAATTATATGCATTAAGAAAAAAATTAATTGCAAATATGAAAGAACTAAAATCTATAGGTTCAAGGCCACACCAAATGTTTAGAACTGCACAACATAATAACCACCCTTTGTCATGGCTCTATGTATTAACCCTAATTTTATTATACCTTACAAATCATGGTAATGGTAGGAACTCTATGTGACAAATTCACTTCCTTGCACTAAATAATACAAGATATTTATATTATGATATATCCCTAGACCCAAACTTATGCCTTAAGGAGCCAATTCTTTGTCACTAGTTATGTATCTCATGAAGGGAATCAAATACTTTATAGTTCACATGCACAAGTTTACAACACACTCCACCAATGTCACATTATATCATTATTAGCAAAAATTGATTTAATGAATTTATTTAATCATTGAAGAATGCAAAGACAAGACTTATGCTCTATATATGTTATTATTTACCATCCCTTCATATAATGCCAGTTATATTGCAAGCCCATTTCTAAAAGTTCACAGCATTCTACTTTTCAAATTTAAGTTGTGTTAATTGATATAAAATAATCCTCATCCGCCCATTGGTCCTTTGGAATGTATCTTCATACATATAGATATCTAAATAAAACATAAAACATCTTGGTTTGACTTCTCCCTTAGTTTTAGCTTTAGCCTAGATATATTAGAGCTATACAATAGTTAATTCATTTCAACCATATGCATATGTTAATAGGTATTAATATAAAAAAATGGTACCCTATATAAGTGTGATATCTATTAACTAAAATAATTGTATCATAAAATCAGATCAACACACAATCACTAAAGAGCTTTAATTATAATTTGGATAAGATATAGTAGTTATAATGTCAAAGTATATTAATATGGTTAGGTTGAAGGATTAATAATCCACCCATGCATATCAAGATAGCTTTTCGTAGAGAAACAAAACATATCTATCTTATTTAAGTAAGAAATTCGCCATGTAGATTTATATTATGGGTTAAAAGTAACTTCGAAATTATTAAATTATATTGATACCCTTGGTCCCATTTAGCATGGTTCACATCTTCTCTAGAATACTATAGACATGTATTTTCTCTAGTATTTTTATTCATCTACTACTAGGTTATTTATCCACCCTCTCTATGCATGCATATCTAGGTATATGTGTATATTTACGTTTATGTAGCTTGTAGATTGTGTTTACACATTTAAAAAAATTCCATGCTACCTCAATAATGAACCATTATGATTGTTTCAAGTTTGCAACTATATATAATATTGTTCCTAAATATAATACAACATTATTTCTATATTAAGATAGTTTATCCTCTACCTCAATACATAATAGTAATATATACAAAGTACTTCCAAACCTCGTGGATTATAGCTAAGCCTCAATTTTTTTAGAAGGCCAAATCTATTGAATTTAACCAACTAATTAGGTGGTGAGGACCTCCTCTCAAAATCCTCATGTAATATCTTGGTAAGACTACAAAAAACTAGGTTGTGTATATATATTTGGTCAAAATTTGTTTAAATGTCTATGTTTAAGTTTTTTTCCTATAGACATTTGTATTTGGAAAACAAATATTTTGTTGTTTTATGTTTTTTTTTTCAAAATCTAATCATTTATATTTCAATTGTCTATTATAAACTTGGTTATTAAAGAGGTATTATACTAATTGCTTGTAAGAGAATAACAATTTTAATGGGTTTAACAATGCAACCAATATTTATGTAACTTTTATTGTTGAAAAATAAATATATAATTTTTAAGTATACAATAGGAGCACACAAGAGAAACACACAATATACTAAAAATAATAATTAAATTCATATTATAACAATTACTACAATAACAAATGAAACTACAACTAATAGAGACAAGCTATCCTAACTAATAGGAAAATAATTAAAATGAAACATTTACACTTGGAACTAGATGAGTTGCACATATAGAGTAGACTTTTAAAATGACAATGAGTTCTTGTGGATCTCATTCTTCAAATGCTCTCATTTTTTTGGAAGTTATCATGGACTTGTCTATAAAAATAACTAATATGAAATATTTACACTTGGAACTAGATGAGTTGTACATATAGGGTAGACTTTTAAAATGACAATGAGTTCTTGTGGATCTCATTCTTCAAATGCTCTCATTTTTTTCGAAGTTATCATGGATATGTCTCTAAAAGCAAGTGGCGAGGAAAATACAAACCTTATAAAGCATTAGAGCTAGATGATAATAAGTGTGTATGCTAAACTTTAAGGGATTCTGATGCAGGAGCATCCTAGGGTAGTTGCCAATCTTGTATCATCAAAAAGATGTTTTGATTTTCAATAGCAAGCTCAGTTGGAGACCGCAGTTTCTTGGTCATTGGTGGCAGTTCTCGGTTGGAAGATGTGTTGCTTCATTTATGGACTCACTGACTAGGCTCGGTCGTGCTCAACGATGCTTTTCTCGGTGCTGTCTGTTCGGTGGTGTTCGGCTTGGTTATGCCTATCACCGAGTGGCTTGGTTTCAGTGTTCTTGATCACCAAGGAGGTTTTTTCTTATTGTTTCGGCTGGACGACTAGTGCATTTAATTTGGGGTTGTGTTTCTCAAGTTTTGGATCGACCGTTGGAGGTGTGAGGACCTAAATCTGATTTGGTTCACTCTCCTATGAAAATTTAATGGTTGTTGGAAGCTGACTGATGAACAACGCGTTGGGTGTTGTGTTCTAGATGTCAGCTTATATTTTCTTGATTTATTTTAATTGTAAAGCCGACTTGTGGCTATGTTGTATAAAAGAGGGTTTGGGTAGAGCAGAGAGAGGGAAGTAGTGGAAGAGTGGATATAAAGGTCTGCAGATCTGAACTAGGTGAAGTATACCTTGGAGGGCTAGTAGCTTGTTGACGTAGGAAACAAGAGGATTGATTGGTTCCTTGCGAGCACAAGTTTGGATCTGTCTTGAGTTTTCCTGTCAGATTGCTGCCTGTTACAGGTCTGGCTAGTTAAGGGGGTGATCTGAAGCTTGCAGAAGATCTCTGTGATAGATCTTAGTGTATTTTCTGATGTATGTGACCGTAACCAAGAATGCCTTACAGCTCGACATGTTGCATGTAATTCAAATTCTGATAATTAATGAGTTGACATTGATTATATCTTGTTTTGTTGTGCTTTCTGTTGTTGTTATTATTGTTGGCTACAAGTCTGGACATCTCTTTCGAGATTTCTCTGGCCTTGACTGCTTCAAGTGGTATCAGAGCATGGTTGGATCTTGTTATGGTAGTTTCAAATATGAATTATGGACTTGTGGTGTTCCTGTTGTAGTGTTGTGAGGTGGCAGAGAGTAGATCTGACTTACTTCAGCAAAGGATTTGCATAAGGTGACCATAAAGGAGATTGATTTCTACTTGAGGAGTTTGCACTTAGGGTTTTGAAGATGCATGTTCGGAGACTAAACCCTAGGATGATTGATCAGATGAAAGAGGATCTGCGAGATGAGATCCGTAATGAGATGGCTGAATTAAGGAATGAAGTCATGGAAGGAAGCATAAATGTTGTTGCTGGATTACAAAGAGGTCCTAGAACAGAAGATGCTTATGAAGAAGTTGTTGAAAACTTTGAGGTTGTTGGATCTAGTGGAGGTATGACAGAGATGATCGGATGGAGAGATCTAGTGAAGATTGAATTGATTGGTTGCAGAGATCTAGAGCTTGGTTGGGTACAAGTTACCGAATGGAGGTTTCCAATTTATCAGGTACATTGAGACCCGAGGATTTGATTGATTGGATCGATGAGTTAGAAGACTACTTTGAGCTGGAAGACATTGGAGATCTTCTTAGAGTGAGGATAGCACAAACTAAGTTAAAGGGACATGTTGCTCTTTCGTGGAAAGAATTGCAAAAAGATAGAGAAGAAGAAGGTGAGATGAAGATCAATTAGTGGAGTTTGATGGTGGCAAAACTTAAAGCTAAGTTCATTCCTTCCAAATATGAACTTGAGTTGCTTAAGAAGTTACAAAATCTAAAGTAGGAAGAGATGACTATGGAAGACTATACTGATGAGTTCTACAAGTTGACTATTCACTCTGGGCACATAGAAATTTCTAAGGAAAAGGTGGAGAGGTGTATTAATGGTCTGAGATTCAATATCCATGATGATATTGGTATGTTGAAGATTGACTCCATTAAGGATGCTTACCAGTATGCCCTAAAGGAAGAAGCTAAGTTGAAGAGAAGACATCATGGTAATTCTTGAGGGAAAGAGAAGCAAGAGCAGTCGGTAAAGGATAAACTGAGAGTTGAGGAGGAACTGAAACCTGTTGAACCAAGGAGAAAGGCAGGTAGAGGTGTATTCAGAGGTACATGTTATAACTGTGGAGAAGGACATCAGTCATTTCAATGTCCCCATGGAGATAAGAAGGTCAATAGTCATCGAAATAATGTGGTGATTGAAGTTGTAGAGAATGAGCCTGAGGTGGAAGGTGTGAGTCTTTTGCTTAGGACAACATTGCTGCCCACAAAACAAGTTGATTCTTCTCAGAGGAAGAATTTGTTCAGGACTGTGCACGTAAGTCTGGTGATAAATGTTGTAAGTTGATTCTTGATGGAGGGAGTACTGATAACTTGGTTTCTAAGGAGATGGTTCAGAAGCCTAGTTTGAGGAGGTTGAAACACCCTTGTCCTTATAGGATAAGTTGGTTACAAGAAGATCATGCAGTAGAAGTGAAGGAACAGTGCATGTCAAGTTTTCACATTGGTTCTTATAAGGATGAAGTTTTATGTGACATTGTGGAGATGAGTTCTTGTCATGTTTTACTTGTAAGACCTTGGCAATATGATAGAGAGGTTATTCATGACTATAAGAGGAATTTCTTTGCTATCTTGAAAGATGGACATAAGTTTACTTTGATTCCTTTGAAGGATGAAGATGAAGGAATGAGGAACTTGAGCATTGGAAGGAGATCTGAGATGACTGCAGAGTTTTGTGCGGACATTCAGGTTCAGAGATCTAAAGGCACATCAAAGAGTGCTAGTGGTAAGAGGAAGCAAAAGAAGAATCAAGGCATAGGTGCATCGGTTGAGAACTCGGAGGACATGTATACCAAGAACCAGTTTGGGATCTGTGTTGACTCCCAACAGATGTTTGTTGAGCTGCTGAGAACATCTTTTCTCACTTGGAGTGTCTGATGCAGGAGCATCCTGCGGTAGTTGGAAATCTTGTATCACCAAAATGATGTTTTGGTTTGGTTTTGGTTTTTGGTAGCAAGCTCGGTTGGAGACCTGAATTTCTCGGTCATTGGTGGCAGTTCTCGGTTGGAAGATGTGTTGCTTCACCGACGGACTCGGTGACCGGGCTCAGTGGTGCTCGACGATGCTTTTCTCGGTGGTGTTTGTTTGGTGTTGTTCGACTTGGTTGTGTCTATCACTGAGTCGCTTGGTTTTGATGTTCTTGATCACTAATGGGGTTTTTCTGATTGTTTGGGCTCTAACAAGTGCATTTAATTTGGGGTTGTGTTCCTCGAGTTTTGGATCGGTCGTTGGAGGTGTGAGGACCTAAATTTGATTTGGTTCACTCTCCTATGAAAATTTAATGGTTGTTGGAAGCCGACTAATGAAGAACATGTTGGGTGTTGTGTTCTCGATTCTGACTTATGTTTTGTTAATTTATTTTAATTGTAAAGCCGACTTGTGGTTGTGTTGTATAAAAGAAGTTTGGGTAGAGCAGAGAGAGGGAAGTAGTGGAAGAGTGGATGTAAAGTGGATGTAAAGGTCTGCGGATCTGAACTAGGTGAAGGATACCTTGGAGGGATAGTAGCTTGTTGGCTTAGGAAACAAGAGGATTGCTTGGTGGCTTGCGAGCACAAGTTTGGATTTGTCTTGAGTTTTCCTGCCACATTGTTGTTTGTTACAGGTCTAGTGGGCTAGTTAAGGGGGTGATCTGAAGCTTGCAAAAGATCTCTATGATAGATCTTAGTGTATTTGTTGATGTATGTGGCTGTAACCGAGAAGACCTTACAACTCGACAGGTTGCATGTAATTGAAATTCTGATAATTAATGAGTTGACATTGATTATATCCTATTCTGTTGTGGTTTCCAATGTTGTTCTTGTTGTTGGCTGCAAGTCTGGACATCTCTTTTGAGATCTCTCTGGCCTTGACTGCGTCAGATTCTTAGCAAAATAACAAAGCGATCAAGTAAAATCAATTTTTAAGACATTGCAAATAACTTTAAGGCTTTTTTTTAACAAAAGCTTTTAAATAGTATACACAATGAAAATGGATATTGATTGAAGTGACTAAAGGAAGAATAACAATAGAACTAGAAATAAATTCATTTTTTGGAAGAAACGCGTGCATGAAATCAATTCATCAACTTTTATGTGAAAATATTATTTTCAATGGTTGTGAATTTATGAGACAAAAGTGTCATGGCTATGAGAATGTTCAAATATTGCTATAAAGACAAAAATATTACAACAAAAGGGTTATAAATGTTACAACAAATTTAACATTCACAAATATAGACTAGTGATAAATAATAGATTTCCAAATTTTGATAACTTTCAAATATTTATTTTGTTAATATTAAAAAAAAATTTGTAATATCTAATCATCGTAGGCATGCCATGCTATAGCATTTACAAATTCAAACTAAGCTCAAAGAACACATTTTTCTTAGTTTAAAAACATGACTTACATAAAAATTATATAAAAATAGATAAAATATTTTTAATATCAAATATAGGAGAGAGGATCTATAGTTGAGCATCCTAATTTTGCCCTTCTTTGTAATGTACCCGAACGACCAATTGTACCTGACCGTGAATGATAATGAACCCGATTGGAAATCGATGATTACCCGATGAGAGCATGAGTAAGGTTCTCGAAGACAATGCAAGTGATGTGCCCAACGATAACATAGGTGATTTGTCCGAGGACAACATAGGTGATGTGCCCTACGATAACACAGGTGATGTTCCCAACAACAACGTGGAAGATGTGCCCGATGACAACGCAGGTGATGTATCCGACAACACTCGGCACCCTTTGGCACTCGACACCATTCAACACTTGGCACCCTTCAACACGTTTTGGTACTCGACACCCTTTGACACTCTTAATTGATAATGTATTATTGTTGATGAATAAAGTGTTAACGAAGAGCTAACACCATCAACTAGAATGAATCACTAAGAATAGAGAATTTGTATTTTCAGATTATATGTCTCAGATTACATCAGATTGTCTTCAAGTGAAGACTACACAAAGTTGAACAATCATGCAAAAGTGAAATATCTGAATCGATATCTCCAACAACAGACTAGGATGGATGCTAACCACAAAAACTACAATTATAGACTAGGGAGGGTCTTGCACCTCTGAAACTACGGCAAGGACTCAATTCCAATTGGAATCACAAATACACAAGAAAAGATAACTCCATGATGATTACCTACGATGCCAGCCAACACCTCATCAAGGCCTCAAAGAAGTTTCTGGAAGGTTACTATGGACCGACATCATTTTATTTATTATATTATTATTTTGGCCCCCTTTTATTTTATAGCTAAATTAATTAATTAAAGAAGTCCTTTATAATATTATTTAATTTTTAGGACCACTTAATTAATTAATTTAATTAAGTCAATTTATTAAAATTTGGAGACATCACAAATCCTCGCCACCCAAAGATTGTTTGCCCTCAAACAATTCATCATCACAGGGTTTTCCCACTGCGAACCTCTAGGATCCCAAACCAAGCACGAACATCGATAGCCAAATCCATTAAAATCTCCATGTCGCAACATGACCACGTGCACACACCTGGATGTAGACGAGAAGAGTAACTCACCATCAAGCTTTCGTTGATCCAGTCTGATATAAACGTTTCCATGCCCTGAGTCATCAGGATCCCATTGAAGCCAATCATCAAACACATCGATGCTCAGGTCTCAAGCCTTCATGATATCATGCCAATCAATCTCTTTCAAAAGATGATGGTCTGGAATCTCATAGCTCAGGTACAACTTGTTCTTCCTATGGGGAAGCCACTCACATGAAGAGATGGCAATCATGCATGCCTCATGCTCAACCAAGGGGTAAGATCCATATTCAACCGACTGTAGAGATTGCTCCTAAAAGGGATCATTCGCAGAGTGCATCTTCAGGAGGCTGATTGACCAATAGTAGAGCTTTCTCATTTGAAGGATCACTGATAGAGCATGCATTTCCATCAAGTTGATCAACAAATGTTGGCTCAAGGTAATTTGTGCAAGCATCTTCTTCATTTTTGCGATTGTCTTGAAAGTTAAGGTGTTCTTCGTTTGAAGGGACAACCGTTGATTCTTTCTTGTCCATATCCTCATGTTGTTGAAGTGGATCTATGAGCATGTCTTTATCCTCTTTAGGATCTAAAGTGTCATGTAGCCCATTGTCAATATCTCGCTTCAACCTGGGGCATTGTCAATCTCCCGCTGCACATTATTCTTGTAGACTCTATTGCCCTTAGAGGATGGATACTTCATTCACAGTTCCATGTAGTCCTTGAGAGATATGTTTGGCTGTCATCCACCCTCAATCCAATCCTGCTTGAATTGTTTCAAGGACTTAGCCAAAGAGGGTTGTTGGTGACTCCATAGAGGGAAATTTGACATCACTGGTCCTGTATTGGTATATTGTGTGCGTGACATGTCACCCTTCATTCTTCCATCTATCAAGCACTTGAGAGTCTCATTACTTTGCTTATGTCCTCTTGCTAGGGTTCAGTGGAGCTGCCGCTGACTTCTTCTTAACTCCCTTAACAAGACAGTCATATCCACATATGCATCTTCCATTCCATCACTTGACGCCATGATTCTCCCGACAGGCTGGCAGAATCACCAACTCTGATACCAGTATAATGTACCTGAACATCCAATTGTACCCGATCGTGAATGATAATGAACCTGATGGTAAATCAATGATGTACCCAACAACAACATGAGTGAAGTACCCGACGATGATGCAGTTGATGTTCCCGGTGACAAATCAGGTGATGTACCTGACGACAATGCGAGTAGTGTGCTCGACGACAACACATTGATGTGTCTGACGGTAACATGGGTGATTTGTCTGACGACAATGTAGGTGATGTGCCCAACGACAATGCAGGTGATGTGCTCGATGACAATGCGGGTGATGTGCCAGATGACAACGTGGGTGATGTTCCTAACAACAATGTGGGTGATGTGTGCGACGAAAACACAACTGATGTGCCTGATGACAATGCGGGTGATGTGCCCGATAGTAACGCGGGTGATGTTCCCGATAACAACGCGAGAGATGGGCCCGATGACAATGCGGGAGATGTTCCTGAAGACAACGTAGGCAATTTGCACGACGGTAACAACATGGAAGATGTGTCCAACGACAACGCGGGAGATGTGTCCGACGACAACGCGAGAGATGTGCCCAATGACAACGTAGGTGATGTGCTCAATGATACTCGACACCCTTTGGCACTCTGCACCCTTGGACACTTGGCACCCTTCGACCCCTTTTGGTACCTAGAACCCTTTGACACTCTTAATTGATAGTGTATTATTGCTAATTAATAAAGTGTTAACAAAGAGCTCACACCATCAACCATAATAAATTGCTAAGAATAGAGAATTTGTATTTTCAGATTATATATCTCAGATTACATTAGATTGTCTTCAAGTGAAGACTTCACAAAGTTGAACAATCACAGACAAGTAAAATATCTGAATCGATATCTCCAACGACAGACTAGGGTGGCTGCTAACCACCGAAACTGCAATTACAAACTAGGGAGGGTCTTGCACCTCTAAAACTGTGATAATGACTCAATTCCAATTAGAATCCCAAATACACAAGAAAATATAACTCGCTATGATTACCTACGGTGTCAGCTAACGCCTTATAAAGGCCTCAAAGAAGTTTCCAGAAGACATCATTTTATTTATTATATTATTATTTAGGCCCCCTTTAATTTTATAACTAAATTAATTAATTAAAGAAGTCCTTTATAATATTATTTAATTTTTAGGACCGCTTAATTAATTAATTTAACTCAATCACTTTATTAAAATTTGGGGACATTACATTCTCAAAATCTCACATGGAAATTTCAAATCACTCCCAATTTTTTACATCAACTTATTTGGCAAGTCTCTTACTTATAACTAAGGCTTCAAGGCCACATCATCAAATACGATGCCACATCAACATGCTCTTTGCATCCAAAAATGACCAAAATAATGTGAGGCCAATACTTGTGCACTAAGTTGTTTTTTATTGGTGCACAGACGTGGCATCACATGATTTGTTATCTTTAGATCTAATAATGTGTTTTATTCAATTATACTTAGTCAAAGGACACTTGGTGTAATACCATAGCCATATAAGCACCTAGATGGTGCTAGTTCAAATCTCTTCACTAAAAAATGAAAAAAACTAATAAAACTTTAAAATCACAATTGTTAATTTAATGTCTAATTTTTATTTTTTTAATATTAAAGATACTCTCTAATATGTTTTATAATATTGTATCAAAAATATTAGACATTAAATCAAGGAGTGCTATCCTAAATAAAGACTGACCTCCCCCTATTTATCCATGAAAACGAGGAGATATCATTAGAACGATGATCATATATGAACTTGAGGAAGCCGAACTCTCGAAGGGGTATTTTCAAATCTGAATCTGCAAGTATATCTGAATCCTTGTTTTCTGGGTATGCCCCAAAATGGGTGTAGAAGCAATGATAGCAGTTGGGATAGTCTGGGGCACCACGAATGCACTGATCAAGAGGGGCGCTCTCATCTCTGAACAGCACAAGAACAAGAAACAGAAGAAATCCTTACCACTTTCCAATCAGGGCTCGGGATTTGATTGGTTTGTCAACTACATTGAAGAGTGGATAAGTCTTCTCTGTGTGTGGCAATACTCAATTCCATTCATAATCAATTTGTCAGCATCAGTTGGATTCTTTCTAATATTGGGGGATAGCCCGATTTCCTTAGCAGTGCCTGTAACCAATGCAGTCACTTTTGCAGCGACTGCAGTAGCAGGATTAGCCCTTGGTGAGGCCATGCATCTTCTGCACACTCTCGTGGGTCTGCTGCTTACCATATCGGGGGTTTGGTTATGTATCACTTCCTTATAGGCGATTTCCTTTTGTTTGAGTTGTTTAGAGTTTCTTATATGGGTTGGCTTCATGAAACATTGAGCATATGTGAGAATATGCGGAAGAAGGGATGGGAAATTTAGAAATGCCCACTTGCCTTTATTGTGTTTTTCTCATTTGTTGCTCTTTCATGTCATATTGTTGATTTAGGGCATAGAAGTCTCTCATGCCCAAATTATTGATATGATTTCTCTCAGTTGTCGCTCCTTCATATTACAGTGTCAATATGATTTGTGATCTAAGATCTCTGTTTTCGTATAACTTATTGAATGTATGTGGCTAGTTTAGGCAAGGTGTGGTATGACCACTTTTGAATCTATTTGATGCTTCAAGAATCACATTCTTGAGGGGTCGCACTGCATGTTATGTTCATTACCGGGGTTATATGCCAGATGTGGTGGTATTTATCATGACAGTGTTAACCGGACCTGCTCTGAACATGTCCCTTTGATTAACATGCCTTTTGGGTCAGCAGATTTCTTCTGGATTGAAATATTCTGGTGGGATTCATCAGCTTTGAAAGCATTAGTGGTATGCAGCACCACCGATTGGACCGTTGGTTCATTTGCCAACGGGCAATTTGGAATGTACTCTCTGTCTTTGTGGCTTATGCATCTATTTGATGGTTCATTATTCATTAGATTTAGGGAAAATGAGGCTTCTAGATAATGGTGAGTGGAAATATAATGTGTCAAAATTAAGGAGATTCGCAGATATACATTTTATCAACTTTTTCGGAATGAATTTAGTTTTTAGTTTCTAGTTTACTTAGTTCATAGACATATTAGAAACCCTCGCTTAACCTATTGGACTATACAACACTAACAATGATATCAATTTTCAATAAAATAGAATTATGATACTTGTCTGAATATTCTTGTGTATGTAAAATCTTCTGTCAGGCTTTTCCAGAAGCATTTTTCTTGTTGGTTACTCTAGTTTAGTGTTGATTTATATTTTGTCATAAAAGCCTACATTGATTATCCTATGAAGTTCCCCCAAATTCTGGGAAGAGTATTGGAATAGGAGTATAATTCCCCTTTTATGATAGGGTGGGGATGCATTCCTTTGGAAGAATATTGGAATAGGAATATAGTATGAGGATTGGGATTCCCCCTTAATATAGGATAGGGGTGCATTCCTTTGGTATATGAGAAGAAATCAGGTAATGCACATTTGATTCGAATTTACAACTAGTAAATGAGATCAATCTTCTTCAAGGAGTTTTTGAAAAGATCCAATGCAAATTATAGATTTTATCAAAATAATAGGGATCTGAAGTAGCTCAGCAACTGTGTCTTTTCTGATTTGTTTGGAATCTGGATGAATGTCACATTTTCCTTTCATTCAAAGAAAACAGTGAAATCGGTTTGTTAAAGTAAACCAATTTCTGTCCTTTGTGATAATGATCGTAGCGTTCATCTGTATTCGTGACCTTATTCTTACCAAAAGATGTAAAATCTGACTGGAAAGATATTGGCTGCTACTTATCATTTGAATACATTTTTCTTGCAGCTACTTCATTATCATGCAATTCTGAAACACGATTAAATCTCTGCTTAGCCAAAGTGCATCTTGAATAGGTTTTAGAATTTGAGTTTGAAGATGACCTCAACTCTCTTTAAAGGTCAGTCAAACCAAATTAAATGCTTTCAATATCATGTATCGATAATGTTATTATAGAAGTGAGATTGAAGGGAGACCAAGAATATAATCTAAGACAAAGATTTGGATAGCAATTGTTTAATTATGGATGGGTGCAAAGCATATTGTGTATGCGTTCAGGACAATAATGAACATTTTTAAGTTGTTCCATCAATTGAAGGAACTCGGGCCAAATTCGTGCAGTCATGAATTACAATCATCAAGAATAACTGATTGTACTGGCAGCCTTGTTCCATTAGTCTCAATTTATGTAATCAAAGGGAGAAATAAAGATGGCAAGCCAAAATATATAGGGTCCGAAGAGCATTGGACCTTATTGAAATTCTTGTAAGCTCGTACCATTTGTTAATTTCTTAATTTTCTGGGTTAACATTTTATAATTTTGTATGCATTTTTTTTCCTAATTGGTTTGGCAGTTCAACTATTTTATGACTCCATATAAAATAAGAATGTAACCTTCCATTTAAGATCAATAAAACGACACCATTCAATCTGTTTATTAATCCTGATCTGAGTATTTTTTTTTTCAAATGCTGATGTTGCTACAACATGCTCTTTAGTATCACGTGAAACATTTTTTACTTATAGTTATAAACTCGCAAGGTCACAAACAGGAACCTTATTCCTAGTTATCAATGTTGAAGTTTTAATTTGCAAGCACATTGGATTGGATCAGTGAATGCACAAACCTGCGATCACAACGCCCCAACAGAATTTGAATCTTGATTACAACAACGCCACCACTTAACCAAATGAACCACTAACTTGACAATGTCATCAAATCTATGCAATGACTCAAATCTATGCAAACCCTGTGCGTGGAAGTAGGTACTGAATAAATCTCCTCGTGCGGTGAAGTCCATAATCATTAAGATGGGCTATCAATTCTAACAAATTTCCTCTACGTTCTTCTCTCTAAAGAATGCATTGCAGGCTATGCGTTGGCACCAGGGCCTCGGCCTGTCCGTCATCGTGTAACAGTGAAGAAAATTGCAATTCTGTTGAATTACAGAATAAAATTGGAGTTGTTTTTTTTTCTTTTAAATCGTAAGTGCCCTTTTGAAAAGCAAAATGTTTGGCTTGTTCTCTCAAAAGATCAGAATTTGAGGTAAATCAGATTGCAGTGAAGAAGAATTTTTTATTACAATCTTGCATTCTCAACAAAATTTAAAGAAATAAGTTCGAATTTCAAGAATTGTGTGTAATCTTTACAATTCACAATATGATCTATTGTTTAAAAAATTGGCGAATTTTCAATTGAAAAAGAAATGAATGGAATGACATAGAAAAGTAGAACACTCTTATTTAAAATAATGATTTGTAGGGTAATATTTATGATGGAAACATCTACCCTTCAATACCAATTGATCTTAAAAGAAGGAAGCTTGGTAGTTTAAAAGTTCAAATGTCCTATCATTGATAAGGGCTTTCTCAAATAGATGTGTTTAACTTAGTGGAAATTTGTTGAGGATGTCTTTCAAGTATTACCAGATCTATAAGATTCTTATTTTGAATTGAAGTTCATTTAACTATAGGTGAAGTTTGGATTTCCAAGCATGCGTGGATTTCCAAGCATTGGGAACCTATCTTATCTAATAATGTTCAGATATACCTTGCTGCAAAGGGTTTTTTTATAGCAAAGTTTGGAAATGCTGCAGACATGAATACCATTTTGTGTGAATGGTGCTTCACTTGGGAAGATGATACTTTCCCCCTTATGGCCAAACCCCGGCATAAGGATTTTGACCCTCTTATCGAGTCTTTCAGAAAAACACCCATTTGGGTGAGACTCCCGCATCTTCCCCTTCATCTTCGGCTGGACTCTGTTCTAGAAGCTGTTGGGGAGGCCATTAGGGATTTTCAGATGGTTGACTCGGGATCTTCTGACGTTCTTCATCCGACATATGCTCACATCCTTGTGGAAGCAATAATGCTTCAAAGGGTCTTCCTGAGAAGATAACTCCAGTTACTCCCTTCGGTCCCTGGACCTAGACTCTAGATTATGAGAGAATTTCGTTTAGATGCAGGATATGCCACAAGACTGGCCATGTTGCTGCCGGTGTCTATCTGAAAAGGTTATAACGAAGAAATCTCCTTCGTGGTGGAAGGGGGCTTCTGATCACCATTATACGGTTCATAAAGTGTCTAAGGATGATATTGTTCTCGATGTTGCCTTGGTTAAGGAGGGTGATGCTGCCCTTCCGGGGGATGCTGGTGTTGTTTCGGACAAGATTGATGCTGCTGCTTTTGGCTCTGTTGCGGGGGATTCTGCTTCCCCTGTTCCTCCATGTGGGGACCAGGGGAGAGGTGGGGATGTTGTCCCAGTGCTTGATGGTGTGGACAGCCTTGCTTCTCAGGTTCCTGCTGAGAAGTTGGGGGATGGATGGACAATAGTAAAAGGAAAAAAATCAAAGCCATCTACACCCTCTTTAGACATGCACTTTGGGAGCTTTTTGTTTGTTCCCTTGGGACTGGGAGGGTTGTTCTCTCTTTCCCTCGCTCTTCAGGGTTCTAGGTCCCTTCAAAACCAGTGTTTGCGGCCCTGTGGTGCTCTGTTCTGTTTGTTGGTTCTGTCTTTCTTGGCTGGGCTTTATTTCCGATCTTTCGCTCTGTTTCGGGTTTCAGGCACCCTGTAAAACTTGTTTTCCTTAATCAAAAACTATAGTTGAAGTTATTTAATATTCAATTGAAGAATGGGGTCAGGAGTCTAGCTTTTGAAATATGAGCTAGTAAACAAGATGTTGGTAGAACAATTGATATTTTTACAACTTTCATAAAGGAAGTTCATCGAATACATTCAACACATGGAGATTTCATAAGGGATTTTTCATAAATGGAGATTTGATAACACATTTTAGTTTTGTATTCATTTTTTTGGCAATTTTCCTTTGTAGTTGGTTTGATAGTTCAACAATTTTTAAGTTCCTGTAAAATAAGAATGTAATCTTCATTTGAAGGTCAATAAAGTTACACCATTCTATCTATTCATCAATCCTAGCTTGACAACATTGACCTACTATAGCTGAATTAGGAACCAAATCAAACATAAACAGATGTTAAGTAACTGGTTAAAGATGTGAATACAAAGAAGCCTTCTACTAGGCAGCCATTTGTTTTGGCAATGACAAAAATCTAATTTCACGTTGTTGATTGGTCATATAATTAAGAATTTCTCAATCTTTGGAACCTCTATCTTGGTGCACTTTATGGAATAATGAAAATAGTATCCTAACATTCTTCAAGCAATTTTGATTGTATGAATGAAGAATTGTTGTTAGGTTGCAAGGCAAATTAGTGGCATATTGCATAGTCAATTATGAAGTTGATGATTATAAAAGTGCAACTATATTTTGGAGGGGTTGAGTTTAGTTGATGAAGGTGGTAGTGTGTTTTTTTATTAAGTTAATTAAGGATTTTGAAACGGCCCAAACTCTTACACAAAGATACCAAAGAAAAGGAATAAAAGAAAGCATGAAAATTGGTTCCCAACCTTGTTCAGAGCTATAATAAGGCAAGGAAATGCAAGCCTAAGATGGTTAGATACAATAATGAAACAACAAAACCAAAAGAGGGGAACAACCACCACCAAGGTGCTAAAACAATAATAGGTGAATGAATGAGTTGGGACCCTCAAGGTCCCACCTAGACAATGAGAGTCCTAGGAGTTTCCCTCTTACCTGACACTCAAACATGAGTTTAGGGAAGTTTTATTTATGTACCTCCCTTTCTCCTTATAACAATCTAGGACATGATAGTATGGGAGACTATTTATTACAATCAAGTGGTAGTGTGATTGGGCAAGGTTTAATTCGTAAATGACTAATAAAATGTGCATCCTTGCTCATGATAACTTTTAGCCAATAGAAACTTGTGAAATTGTTATAATCTCTTTTAAAGAAAAGATACTAACAACATTATAATCTAATTAATTTTATAAAATATAATGAAATTACTAGCTGAGACATTCTAACATACATGATGGAATGCATGTTAGCTAAAATCAAAAGTTGTTAAATTTAGAACAGTACCCTTGGTTGCAAAGGTTTTTCCAATAAATGTTGCATGTGCGACAACAAGTAAGAGTTGTGGCTTTTTTCAATTGAAATTAGTTTACCGAAGCGAACAAGTTACTACACAAGGTTGTGTCAAAAAGCTACACCAGCCATAGAGATATTTATATAGTAATTTCTAACAAAATATAATCACATGTTAGAATTGCCACTAAAGTCTAGGTGGATCAAAAATAAATTACTTAGTTGTGTAGCTTAAATTGGTATTCAATCAATAGAAATATAATATTGAAAAAGATAACTCGCATTATGATCCATTCATAGCAACATTTAATATTATTGCTACATTTGTAAGCAAATGTATACGTTATTATTGATTTATTATTCACATCTTGAGGATCTATACAATTTTGATACACAACCATGTTAAATTTATTTTAAGAAATAATGTCATCTTTATACATCTTTGGAATGTCATATTTTTTAGTTTCCAATTATTCAATTTTTTTTTAAATATATATATTATTTAATAAGCTAGTCATCTACTTTCACAATCTCAAAAAAGCGCACAAGAAACATTTCATCTCTAGTTCCTCCTTTGCATCTATAATGTTGCCATAGTTTTTCTGGTACGAGCCTTCCAAACTTATTTGTGCCTCCACATTCAGCAAGACTAGATTTGGTAGAGTTCTTATTTTAAACTTTCAACAACTATATTTTAAAACGATAAAAACAAAAAAATCTAGAAAAATTTGTGTGTGATCATACAACCAATTATTTTGGTGAAATTTTCAATAATTTGACTTTTTTTTATGGTTTTTTTCTTGATCTTCCAGACTTAGTTATGCATCCACATTGAATTGAGACTTCTTGTATAGTGAAGCATTGGAGGCACTCCTTCAAATGCATGTGAAGAAAAAGAAAAAAAGAGGAAAAAATAGAAAGAACAAAATGTGACTTCCCCTTCAAAAGAGGGAAACAAGGGAGAAGAAAAAACAATGCAAAAACAACCAAAGATATTAATAAGGAAGATTGCTTATATAGTAAGTTATTCTAAAAGGAGATCTTGGAAAATTCATTCCAAATCTATGAAGATATGGTCACTCGTAACATAGAGATCACTGAAGCAACACTAATCAGATATATGGTGGCCTCTAACACTACATTGGAAGATCTAAAGGACAAACTCTTGGCCCCACTAGTTTCTATATTGAAAGAAAAGAGAGCAAGATGCACATGGAGAAGAAAACTCAAAGAAGCTATCATTGTGGAAGTATTCCATTCCGCTACCTTGAACAAAAACAAATGGCTGGCCATATAGGTCAGAGAGCTCTGATCAAAGCAAAGACTAGATAAGTTAATACTTGGGAAGTCAAGAACAACAAAACAAATTCAAGAGGAGATCAATAAAGCTACATAGTAAGTCTATAGGGAGCTCAATGAGAAAGAAGCAAAATAGGAAGATTTACCATCTTCAAAAACAAACCCCATAGGCCAATAGCTACCCTCTCCTCCACATATGTCTGAGATGTCATCATCCTCCGCTACATCCCCTATGAACTCCATTAAGGACTTTCTAGCAAAACAAAAACCAATCCAACTAGTGATCACTCCATAACTATTCCAATTACCATTGATTGGCTCCCAAGTTGACAACTCTAATATGTCTCATCTCAAAAAAATTCAATTGGAAGACCTTTTGCACTAGGCAAAAACAAAAGATATCTTCAAGCTGCATATAGACAATACAGAGCAATTGAAGGATATTCTCAAAGACATCATAATAAATGTCCTCAATTACAAGGAGATCCTTCTCAAACCCTTGCACCACAAATAAAGCTCTTGATAGATGGTGTACTTTAGGATGCATGGTTGCAAAAGGCCACCATAAGATAGAGCATACTTGCCAAGCTATAGAAGATCAAAATAGATGACAAAAGGAAGAAGTGTGTGAATACCTAAGTGTTGTGCATTAGAAACTCACATCAATAAATTGAAGAATATGGAGAATGGTATCAATGCCTTATATAGTTACATTAAAAACAAAAACATGGATGGATCAAATTGAGCTCCACATCCTTCAAGTAGCCACATCCTATAATGCATTGATACATTCATATGGGTAGACCAACATACAGATGGAAGATTTACATGCAAAATTCTAGCAAATATAAGATCAAAGAGAGAAAACAAGGCATATTCCAAATCAAGAGGTGATTAGTCTACAATTGGCACAATTCACAAAGTTTATTAATAATGCACAAAATTTGGCCCAACAAATGTGAATCCCCACTACATTACCAAAAGAAAATCTCCTAATACATATCAATGTAGAGATTCAACTTCTTCAACAAGACAAGGTATAGTGAGATAACATGTTTGCTAACCTCGAGCAGAGCTATGAATCCATTGTTCCAACACAAGGTTAGAGTTATCTTGAGGAAAAGACAATTTTGAAAGGGATGATGATGTTAGTAAATGATCAACTAGAGACAAAATAGTCACAGAGATCCTACGGCTAACCACCACAATGAAGTTGCAAAGTTGCTAGCTTAAGAGACACCCTCCAAGATAGTGATAGGATTCAAATAGATTATATATAAGCACATGATGGACAAGTACACACACATACATATGTGTGTACACATAAATATGTGTGTCTATGTCTATGTGTGTGCGCATGTGCGTACCTCTGTGTGTGTGTGTGTCTCTCTCTCTCTCTCTCTCTCTCTCTGTGTGTGTGTGTGTGTGTGTGTGTGTGTGATCATAAATTTGAGCCCAAGATTACTTAGTTTAGCAATAAATGTGGAGGATGCAATGAGGATGTGTTGGAGAACAGAGGGACCCACATAAACACAAGGAGGTTACAAAGAAGTGCAAAAAGATGGTACAAGTAGTAAGGGTGTCTAGTTTTAAGATATTTGAGAAACTTTTAAGGAGAAGCAAAACAAGCTTGTGATTGAGAATATGCACAAATATTCCTAAAATTTGTTGGACAATTTGTAGATTGAGGAAGCAATAATCACTCTTAACATGGATGGGTCAATTGTTACAAAGTATATTGTGGTATTCAACAGTAGAAAAACACTATTGAGATGTATAAGATGGTCAACAACATAACAAGAACAAGATCAATATACATAATCCGAAGTTTCATTAGAATCTTTAAAGAGAAATTTATAAACAATCATGTATCACTCTAGTGAAAAATATGGATGAGGCTCATGTTACCAATCATGTTGAGGTCTTAATAGCTCAAAAGGACACTACGATAAATTGAATCAACAAGTTGAAGCAAACAAGGCCATTGGAATTCATTTCCCTTGGAGAAGCATCTTACCAGTATTAAATTTTCCATCATATGGAAATAAGTTAAAGGATTTAGAATACCATTAGCAACTTTGTTTACAATATAATTTTAAGGTTATGAATAATATTAGAACTTCTGAAAACATTCTAAGAGATGTTGACACAATTCTTTTACTCTTTGTCCCAATGATATGGGGGGTAACTCTTCATGCCAGTATTGGCATTTAATGGATTGATAGTTCACTCAAGGTTCATAGTATCATTTATCAAGAAAATCAAATTAGAAGATATGAAAGAAAAAATTTGAAGAGTCAAATTAGCTTCTTAAAAAAATACATAGGGTGGTTGGCAAAGTTTCAAGAGATGAGCCTCAAGATAATTATTGAGTTTAGTGTGTTCACATTGTCGAATTTACTGAACTCAAACTTGATAATATGGCTTTACATGAGAACTTAATAAGGAAATTTCAAGCTAATAGAGTGAAATGGGAGGCTCTTGGCTTCATCCATTTACAATATAATAGATCACCAATTATTGTGAGATGTGGCAATGCCTTGATTGGGTACTAGCTATCTCTCAATACTTTCTAGGTCAAACAATTTCCACCATCTCTATGTTAATAATCAATATTAAACACTATTTTCTTCAAATATTATCAACTCATTATTTACATGTCCTTGATAGGAAGATCAACATCATCCAACTGGCTGAAACAAATTTATTAGGTCACCTTAAATTGGCATTCACTCAAAACCAAGTTGCATTCCTCTAACATATATAATATCACTTGAGTTATCCTTTTCACTCTTAACTTGGGGTGTTCTCATCTTTTCAAATATTTTAGCTTGTTATTTTGAGCTTGTATATGAGCTTCCCAAAACATCCTTCTCTATCCCCTTTATTTTTTTCACAAATAATTGATTCTTGAATTCATCATGGTTTTGAGAGCTCCTTATCTATAATATTATTTTCTAGTCTTCATGTGGTACATTTTTAAAAACATATCTATTTTCACTTTCAACTCGATAAAAATTGATTCAATTGACAATATTTGTGGTCATAATCTCAATAATTTTGAGCACTTTTTTCCCTTAGAGGATAGTTTGGGTTTCTATTGGAGCCAAATCCTTCAAGTATAATATCATATGAATTAGGGTTTCTATCAGAGCCCCATCCTTGAATTATAATGGCATATGTGTACAATCCAAAAATTAGGCTAAAAAGCCTAGACAACAAAACACAAGGATTAGTTCAACATACAAAATTGACATAATATTAAGGCCACACAAAAAAGTTACGAACACCAAGAACAACAACTAAAAAAGGATGTTATGGAAGACTCTCAAATGTCACCATATTGTGCCTCTTAGGATAATCCTTGTTTTTTTTAAAAAGTAGTTTAGGGAGAACAACCATGGTTACAAGGTTAGCCAAAAATCTTTACAGAACTTTTTAAAACCACCATTATTTGGTTGGGTTTTGGTTACTATCCTACTTTCTTGGGTAGTTTTCGCTTCGTGTCATGCTTTGCGATTGTTTTATGGTTATTGTCTTTGGTAGTTCCATTGATGCTTGTCATTTGTCTATCCCTTACTTTCCTATTGTGCTACATGCTCTATCTTACGTAACATAAAAGATTTCGGACCCTTTCAAAATCCATACTTTTCTAATAAAAAATATAGTTTATTTAAAAAAGCACTAGAGATACCACTATCAAACCATGACACCCCGCCTCTTACACCTTGTCATTGATTACTCATGGACAATCACATATGCTTAAACCCAAGTCTACAAACTAGGCCTGCCTCTTACACCTTGTCATTGATTACTCATGGACAATCACATATGCTTAAACCCAAGTCTACAAACTAGGAACTTCGAAGATAGCACCCAACAAAGCATCTTGTGCATCACCAAACAATTGAGAAAAATGAAGGCCAAATCTCATATTCTTCCGTAATCTTGAGTACCCTTGTTTGTTTCCAAAAATCATAGTCAACAATAATCTTCATTTTGCTTCTCTCATTAAGATTGTCATATCAAAGTACCCATCACTTGATATCTAATATAGTTCTACATTTTTTTAAGATATCAAATCTAGTTTTGTTATGCCCTGCATACCCGTCCCTACATTTTGTGTGCAAAATGTTGGGTCCCCTCTTTTCGCTTTTGGCTCTTGCCCTGTTTTCTTTGCCTTTGTTTCTTTTTGTTTTCTTCTCCGAGTTTTCCTTCTCGCGAGGTTTGTTTTGTTTTCGCTTTTGTCTTTCGTGTCTCCAGGACCTGGTCCCGGAGTTGGTTGTTTCCTTTCCAGAGCCGGATTCCGGACTCCGGGATTCTTCGCCACAATGTCTCCTTCTCATAAGGAGACATGGTTGTTCGGAATCCCCGGGCCTGGAGTCTGGAGGATCGCCTGTTCCGAAGTTTGCGAGAAAGAGAGTAACTTGCTTTTTACCTTGGGTATAAATAAGATTTACATGTCACTTTTACAGTTACCGCAATTAAAACACTTAGAGTTTTCAGAGCGATTCCTTGACGATTTGAAGTGTGAATTAAGTGTGAATTACTCTGAGCTTAGTGGAGAACTACGAGTCAATTTTCGGTAGCTATTCGTGAGCGTTGGAGGTCGAAGATGTTGCAGAGCGGTCCTAGTGCCTCCTCTCTTTGCCTTTCTTCGGATTCCCAAGTAGGTCTTCTTTTTCCTGCTTTCCTTTTGTTTGTTTTGGTTCTATTTTGTTTTGGTTTGTTCTCGTTCTGGTTTTTGTGGTTTTTGCTTCGGGTTTGCCACCCGTTGGTGGGTTGGCTCTGCCAGAGGGTTGTCCGCCCTCTGTGCAGCTGTAGGATAATGTACATTTTGTATTTTGGGTTTTAGGGTAGCTGTTATACATCGTGTTTATTTTGTTTATGCTGTGATTGATGTATATTATTGGTATATTGCATGTATATATGCTTCGGCCCTCGGCCCTCCTATATTTTATGTATATAGGTTCTATATATCCCTCAGAGCTCGCAAGTTCTTCGCGCTCTATTGTGCATTTTGGCTTCCTGAGGTCGAGCTCGTCGAGACGGAGTCGCCATGGTTCGAACTCGGCACCTCGCTGGTTCGAACCATGGTGACTTTCTCTCTTTTGTCTTGTCGCATTGATGGCGGGATTAATTTCCCACGTATGAGCATTTAAACGTGTCCAGTCTGGCATTCATTTTTGCCCCGTGTCGGCCCACTTGTCTTAATTAATGCCATAAATGTCTTTACGCCGCCTGCCATCTTACCACGTGCTAACACACGTCTACCAAAGTACAGCTTGTTGCCAGTCATATCGGCAACGGCTAGTTTGTCCGGACTCCAGACCTCCAGCGGGACCTTGTCTTTTGTCAGCACGCTCTGGAATGCTGAGTCATGTTCCTTCTAGATACTCCAGAACTTTTGATGTATGTACTAACGCTTGTTTGGCAGGTGCTGGTTGGTGAAGAATCTCCCGGAATTACAATTTATGTTTTTATATGTCCTGACGGTTCTCCGGTCTTGCAGGTTGCGGATAGATTCATTGAAGATGTCTGACGATTTCGCTCCTCCTGATAGTCTGAAACTACCTACCACCTCTACCCAAGCAACTACAAAGTCAAAGATTGAAAGAATGTTAGCGAAGCTACCTTTAACCTCCAAGTATCTGAAGGACAAAGGTATTGCGGGGTCCAAGATAGACTCCAAAGTTCAAGAAATAACAGATCCGGATCCCGGGACTTGGGCCAAATTACAAAGTTTAATCCAGACCATTTACAGGTTAAAGGTCGAAGGAGATAAGATAGCCACTTGCTTAGGTGCCTCCGGCATCATAAAGGCTGCGAACTTTCCATGTGCGGTGCAGACACAAGAACTAATAGGGCAGCTAGCGGTACTATACAATGCAGCCACTCACTCAGTTCTGCTTCCGGATCCCCGGCCACTACAATATCCCACCACAATTGTCACATTGGATGCTCCCACCTTTGCTTTCGGGTTGGGAATTCCTCAGTTCAAAGGATCCGTCGTCATCACTAGGGCCAAATCATTGAAGGAATTCGGTGACGCCGAAATCATTTCCCAACAACATCTTAATAGTCAATGGTTGAAGTCTCCAAAGCGAGACTACAAAAGAATAAAGTTGGAAATTCCCCGCGGGGATTTCAAGGAGCCCATTCAAGCGGGCATCATATTTTTATGCAGGATCTTCGGATGGCCCCACGCCCGGGAATTCTCGGCGTGGATGTATTATTTCCTGTATTGCATCACAACACAAAATAGGACCTTCAACTGGGCGGCCATTATATCTAATCATGTGGATACACAAATGCGGACTGTCGCCCAAAATTTCCAATTTTACATGACATCATATGTGTTGTGGGCATTAGCACAGCAAAGGTCAGCTTTTCAAGGTCTGGGAACAGTCGGGGAACTCGGGAATGGTCCGGGGCAAGTCACACCATGGGACCATTATCCCCAACTACAATAGGAGCTCAGTTTCCTGAACTTCTGCCGGGTAAATGATGCCTTCATTTACCATAATATTCTAACACTTACCCGAGATTCCGGGTACCACCTCTCACAGGTGGCAATGACGTTGGTCAACGCCTACGACCAGTATTTCATTCAGTTCTGGCATCACACCTACATTAGGATGACAGGCTTCAATGGGAAGCCCTATCTTCTTCCCCGGTATTGTGGGGATAGAATTATGCTCTTAGAGTTTTGCAGGCAGATGATGGATCTGCATGCCTTCTTCACATTGAAGAAGGTCATCAACGTCCCATTCCCTTTCTCTTGTGGGAATTACACATGGAGCCTCATCGCGGCTCGGGAGGTAGACAACGAATTGAAAAGCTTGGGGCTGGTCGAATTCAACCACGCCAGGAGAAATTATGATCCCCGCGGCAAGATTGTCACAGCACTACCTCGGGCGTCCCCACCGCATGAACAGGATATTGAAGATTTCTGGGCGGACTGCCAGGATAGTTTCAATCTCTGGGCCCAACAACATACAAGGATGAGAAAAGGGCTCATGGAAACGCTGGACCTTCGAACTTTCCCGAAGGGTTTCAAAGATGGCGGGCCGTTGGAGGATCCAACATACAAAGGACAGGGGCTGGACAAATTAGACCTCCCTCCAGTGGATTGGGCCACTCCGGAGGATTTAACGATTGAAGGGGTTTGCCGCTCCATCATAGAGGCAAGTCACAGATACTTTTCCCAGGTGTGCCCCAAGAGCACCCGAAAGAAATCAATGGTCAAGAAGACCATTCCCTCTTCAGCCGACGCCAGACCTTCTTCGTCCGTCGTGGCAGCTGAAGCAAGTGTAAGTAAAGGGAAAGAGAAAGAGGGAGTCCAGGTGCCTAAGGCGCCTCCTCAGATTCCCACCCTTTTGATGGCCCAGCTACACGAGCAAATGGAGGCGGCAAAGCTAGCCAGCCAGCAAATCAGCATGCAAGTATCCGCCGGCCTCCCGATCACTCCAACGGCATCTGCTTGCCCGGCAGGGCCCCCTTCGTTGGCAACAATGATGAACAAACAGACTTTCATTGCGGCGGAGTCTGCCAGCATTCTAGATACCGGGGCTTCACTCACAAGGAGAAAGAAAACAGCCGTGACCCCTGTACCAAGCGCCGCCCTGGTATGCCAGAGAAGCCCCCAGTAGATGTAAGTTCGAACTCTCCCAAACCGGAGGATATTTCAGACTCCTCTCCGCCACACGGCGATTTTGATGATACCTTCTCGGCGGAGGAGCTTCTTGAAATTCAAGAGGGTGTTAGTCATGCGGTGGAAGAAATTGAAGCTCTGGATAAAGAAGTCCCTGCAGAAGAAGAAATTCCCATAGAAAAGGATACATTAGAGAAAGAGGCTCGGGAAGAGATTCAAACAGAACCTGAGCAGGAAAGAATATCGATCCAGGAGACTGAGGATTTACCAAGGCAGCCCACAAACTAGCGACCGATGGTCGGAGAACCCGGACCCGAGGGAACAACCGTACCTCCAACCATCACGCTCCAAGTGCCTTTGGTAACTCCGGGTGACCAAGTGCCCCGAAGCACTTTCGGTGAGGTAGTAACAATGACCGCCTTGTTAAACTTTGGCCAGCGACCTCACCCACCTCCTGAAGATGTTACGGTGGAGGAGAATATTGCAGTAGATGAGGCCAATAAGGCCCAGGAACAACAACATCAAATGGACCAAAAGGTCCCGGATGAGGAAAAAGAAGAGGCTGTTGATACCACCAAGGAAGACGAAGTCCCTGAAAATACAGAGACTGAGACCGAGGAAAAGATCCCGGGTGACATTTCAGAGGACGCCAGCATGGCGAAAAACATTGAAGATTTCGGAGAGCAGGAGACAAGAAAAGAACAACAACAAGGAGAACCAGAACAGGAGCAAGAAGAAGAGCCCGAAGATAACGTACACTCCGAGAATGCGCCGCCGGATTCTGAAAGGGATCCTAATGAACATATATTGGTAGCAAGGCCGTCCCAGCCGCCCCAATGGCTGGTAGAATCTAAGAAGAGGAAAGCCCCAGCGATGGCCACAAGCGCTCCACTCTCGTTGGCTGAGATGATGGCCAGGAATGCCGAGGTAAAGAAGCCCAAGAAGGCGCGGGTTGTCCATACTCTCCGGACCAACCCAGCAGGCAGTACCGTTGCGGTTATCACAACACCCCCAACAAACACAAATGCAGCGGCCGTAAGCCCTGAAGATTACAATATAACAGAGGTAGAATTGGGGAAGAGAGACAAGCAAGGCGAATTGGACATGTTGAAAGAGGCTACCAAGGCGATAGAGGCCCGGTACATAAAGCAGGACCAGAAGCTGCAAGAGGAAAGAGAAACAAACGTCAATCTCCTCACACTTCTAGCAGAACTAACACGGCCTTTAGCCGAAGTCCACCTCAGAACCCCCTCTTCTGGACTGCCGCTTGCACAAGGCGATGTGGACTCTCTACGCATAATGAAGAAGAAAGCCCAAGCAGTGGATGGGTGGGCAGCCGAACAGGTAACAACGATGAGAGAATTTCTAGCGACTTCCCTCCCGGACCTCTACAGGGTTGATTTCGTCCTTAGCCACGCGAAAAGCTCCGCTCAGATATGGGAGCACGACTTGGAGAAATATGAGAAGTGGAAAGCCGGGTTGGAAGAGATTCACAGCCTAGGCGAGGAGGTTGCCACAGAGTCCGGTATTTTGGGAGAAGAATCATATGATTCCCTCCAGGTCCAGTACTCCAAACTTGCCCTCAAAATTGAGGTTTGCAAGGAACTGGGTAAGACCTTAAAAGAGAAGTTGACAGTTGCCCAATATCCCTTGGGTTTATTCAAGACATTCGTGGTTGGGGTATCACAAGTCGATCCCTTCACCACTGGAACATGTACCCCGGAGGACTATGTCCTCAGCAAGTTCGACGAGCAGATGGAGTCCCTGTATCCGCCAGCCGGAGATTTTGACCAGGGCAGGTTGTCTAGATTGTCAAAGACCATGATCCGGTCACATGATGCCATCAAAATGGTGGACGAATTCTGGAGCGGGGCCGGAGAAGTTGAGGATGCGTTGGAGGTTGTCCGCAGCCGGTGGGAAAGCATCCGGGGCATAGACGAGGAAAGCCTAAGCCAAGTGTTGGAAGCTTGGGAAAAATCATAAAGTAATAAAATTCTCTGGATTCTGGGGAATCCAACCTACACCATGTTTTGTATTCTTTATTCTTTTGGAACACAAGTTCTCAGATCTCGGAGTTTCGGATCCCACATTTTTGAATTCTTCACGTGACCTGTGTCTCGATTCCCAAAGCCGACCGGTCACTTTCAAGGCAGTTAATGAAGGTTGTCAGAAGATGGGTAACTGCAACAAGGCACGTCAACTCGACCGAAGGTTTCTGACAGATGGTCTTCCCAAGGCGTAGCTTCAAAGATACACTTGGTGCATCGGAGACAGGGCGCCGCTTTCCCATTTATGAGGCATGTAGCCTCGATCACCGGGGGATCAGATTTCTTCTTTCTCCTCCCGGCTCTCTTTTCAAGGCCGATTCTTCCACTCCACCTGTCTTGTCTTATTCTTCTGACATGTCAAACATTTTCCATCTCGAGGTCTTTTGTAGCATGGTGCAGGTAGTACCGGCCACTGGATATTATATTATATTGTAAAGTGTAAAATAAGTTAGGGTTAGGTTTAGGTCAAGTGATGTGTATAAACAATAAGTCCGACCTCATTCCAGGGGTCGGCGAAATTGATGATTTTGCAGTCCATAGTTAATAGCAATCTGGTTTTCTCATTTCTTAGTTGCAGAACTCAATGCTCCATAGTTTTAAGCTTTCAGTAGTTAAATGCTCCCTGGGAGTTACCATTGTACCATGCACCAGTGCTTGCTGGAAAGATGTTAATGAAGAAGGAAGGGTTCTCTCAATGATGTTGTTGGTACTCTGTCTTCTGGGTTAACGGTATTTTATGCTTTGTGTTCTTCATGTCCTTTTCTCTGATACTTAAAGTAGATTAACGACCTCCTTTCCTTTGCTACTGATAAAATATGAACTGATGGTTGTATGTTTCTTCGGTATTTAGTGTAGTGTGTTAGAGCATTGTTGATGTTTTGAATGTTTAGCATAACTATAGGTAGATGAGATACTTCTAACCCTGCAATATCTTTTTAAGTTTATTTTCTAAGTGAATGCACGCTTGGAGAAAACCCCGCTTACCTGAATCCCCGGAGTGGACGAGTTGAAGATAACCAGCTATCCCCCTCGAATAAAACAGTCACATCTCCCAACAAAGCCCCGCACTGTCGAGACCCGACTCTCACATGCTTGGAGGCCCGGGGAATCTCACTTCCCCGAACAACCTTTACAGGCGAAGTTGGCCAGTACCTCGGTACCCGGTGACAACTTACCTCTATTGGCGGACCCGGTCACAAAGTCCCGTCAACAAGTTCTTTTACTCTCCTTTAATGGTGAATGAAGGATCAAAATAGAAACCATGGTTTCCATGTCCTTATCATGAAGCTTAAAAGTAGTCGCCAACAATATGCTTTTTGAACTCCATTTAGCCCTATAACTTTGTTACATTTCCAAATTATTTCCCTCAACAATAGAATCTCCTCTACTAGTATGAAGCAACAAGTTTGTCAATCATCAAAATTGCTAACCACTTGTCTTTTCACTTTGTTTTGAAAGTTGTCTTTGCATAGTTTCAAAAGCTTTCCCTATCCCACTAATAACAATGAAAAGAATGTATCTAGGAAAACTAATATAATAGCTTGCACATGTAGATCTATATTATTCCAAAATATGTCTACAAATTGATGTTTAGACTCGTTAGAACTTAATCTAATAAGTCTGATACACTATAATGTTTACCTATTTCCTATCAATGGTAATGCTTCAATTTTATTGTTGGGAAGTGAAGCTGAAGGGAAAGCAATGAAAGTGGCTTGGTTATGTTGGTTTCCTCAGCTAACATTATGCCCTAGCTCATTTGGTATGTTTTGTTGTTGGGCATAGGGGGGAGTTCTGCGGTGTTTGAATGGGGAGACATGGGTGATCGAGAAGGAGCTGGGGTTTTTATTGTTCGATGGTGTGGTTTTTTTTTTTAATGTTTGCTTATGTGAGATCTTTTTAGTGGAGAGGGTATTTTTTTAGAGATGGCTCATTGTGGGATGTCCAATAGTTTAGTGGTTGTTGGAGTAGTGCCACCGGGTGGATCTTCTTCAGGTTTGCATGCACAAATGACTGAGTCATTTATGTGGGGGTGCTTGAAGTTAAATAAAGTGAATGGTTATCTTCCGAGGAGCCAGGATTGCCCTATCCTTGTCATTCCTCCAGAGTTGGTTATGGGGGATGTTGAGTATTGGACCAAACATGCTCTAATTTGTAAGTTTCTTGGAATTCAGATTTCTTTGTCGGCTCTCGAAGCTTGAATTCGTCGTTCATGGCAGGTAGAGGGTGATATGGACATTATGTTGGTTGCAAACAACTATTTCTTGGTCATGTTTTCGTGCATGTCTGATCGGAATTTTTTTTTTTTACGAAGGCCCATATTTTTATAACCACAAGAGGTTGTTTGTTAAACCCAGGCATGTGAGGTTCAATTCTGCGGGGGAACTACCTTTGTGGGTTCCTACTTGGGTTTGTTTGCCAAGAGTTCCTTTAGAGTTCTGGTGAGAAGATATATTGTGCCAAATTGTTGCTTTGTTGGGGAAGTTGGTCGCAATTGCTCAACAATCCCTGGATAAAAAGCTTATTTCCTATGCCTGCATTTGTGTTGAAATGGGTTTAAGTAATCCATTGCCAGACGCTTTGGAAATTTGTTTAGGCTCTTCTTCATGGGTGCAACAATTAGATTATGAATCCCTCCTTTTCCGTTGTCAGATATGTCACTAGTATGGACATTTGCAGCAGCAGTGCCCTCGGGTTTGGAAAGGGACTGGTGGTTCTGGTGGTGGTCATTAGTCTTCTTCTGACACAAGCCCGAAGATGGATAATGGGGGTAAGGGGAAAGCCCCAATGAATGATGGAGGCCTTCATAAGGATGGTTTTATTCCTGCTAAGCCCCGGGCTAACGAGCGGAGACAAAAGAGATCTTACAAGGATAGGTAGCACGATGCAAGTTTTAATCGGTTTGAGGTGTTGGATAGTATGGCCTTAGACGAAGGGATTCCTACATATGTTTCTTTTGGTGTGACAAGTTTATATGGGAGGATTTCGCCACATGATTCTCTTGTTTTGAACTAGGCTATAGCCCAACAGTAATAGAGTGAGTGCTCTATTGGTCCTAAGTCCGACGCTCTTATAGTCTTTGTTGTGTTACATGATGATGATATTGTCTTGGCAAACTTGGTTAAGGAGGTGCATGAATTTGGTAAAGGAAAGGGGTCTTCTTTAGCATTAGGTTTGATGTAAAGACCCCTTAAGAAAGTTTCTTTTGTCATTGCTTCAAAGGGTGGTCGCAAAAAGGACTAGGAGGAAATTGAAATAGGAGGAGATTTGTTGGTGGAGTATGGGGTTATCAAGCCCATGGAAGCTCATTTCCCTCACTCTACTCAATGATTATTCTTTCTTGGAATGTTAGGGAGTTGAATAACATCCCCACACAAAAAGTTATTCATGAGTTTGTGGTAGCACACTCTCCGAATGTCTTTTGTATTCAAGAGACTAAGCTTTCAGTGGATTTCATGTCCCGCTGTGCTTCTAGCATTTGGTGTTATTGACAATGTTAGTGTATTGGGTCTATGGGGAGCTCCAAAGGTTTGACTCTCTTTTCGGACCTGAGGAAGATTGCTCCTCTCTAGTGGATATCTATTTGCTCAGCTCTTTCTATGGTTGCCTCTAGTCTAGACACAAGTGAGACGATTCTAGTCACTAATGTGTATGCTCATGTTGATCTCCCTGGCAAGATAGGGCTTTGGTCTCATATACAGTATGTTGGAGCTTGTGCCCCTTTCCTTACTTATACTTTAGTAGGGGATTTCAATTCGGTTTTAAGTTTAGTGGGAAAAGGGGTGGGTTGGCTCATTTGGGTCCCTCTTCTGAGCTTTTTTCGTGAAAATATGGATCTTTTGCATCGTAATGATATGAAGCCGGTTAATGGGATCCTTGCTTGGAATAATAGAAGCGATGGGGAAGATGTTATCTCTAAATGGTTGGATAGATTTTTGGTTTCCTATTTTTTGGTTGGAGGCAGTCTCACTCCCTCCTTTGAAATTCAGGATTGGAGGGGTTCTGATCATTGACCTATTAAATTTTCAACTAATTGTGTTGTTATTCCTAAAAATCCCCCTTTCAAGTTCCAATTGATGTGGTTTCGGGACTCTTACCTCCATGACTTAATGGCTCACTGGTGGACGGATGGTGGCTTTACCTAAGGTACTGTTATGTATTCATTTGTTAAGAAATTAGAGTATGTTAAATGGTAGCTCAAGAAATGGAACTGGTTCTTCTTTGGTAAGCTTCATACCATGAAGGAGAGGGGTGAAAGGTGTTTAGCAGTCATTACGCGTCATATTCGAGATTTGGGTTTTTCTGAGGATTCAGGCAGAGCAGAGTCCCAGGCTTCTAGAGATTTAGAAGAATGGGAACTTAGGGAGGAAATTTATTGGAAGCAAAAAGCCAAGATTGATTGGCTTAAGGAAGGAAATAGGAACACTACCTTTTTCCATAAATTTGTGCAAGCTCGTCGAAATAGGAGTTATATTTCCTCTTTTTATAATTCTAATGGACTTCAGTTGACCTCTTTGCCAACTTTGTCCTAGGAAGCTATCCGGTTCTATTCCACTCTCTTTTTTGATGACTCACCTCCTATTGAGAATGAGGAGAATATTATCCTTTCTTGTATTCCCTATCTAGTTACCAATGTGATGAATGATTCCCTTATGAGGTTGAAATCTATGTTTGAATTGGAGGAGGTTGTTTTTGGAATGCGTAAGGGCAAAGCTCCAAGTCCCGACGACTTTCCAGTAGATTTTTTTTAGGAATTATGGGATATTATTAATCAGGATTTGTTAGATCTGGTTCAAGAATTGTATGCTAGCAAACAGATGCTTCGGGCCCTGAACTCTACATTCCTGGTTTTAACTCCAAAATGGGAAGGGACTAGTAGGTTGGATTTCTTTCGGTCTATTGCATTGTGTAATATGGTCTACAAAGTTATTACTAAGTTGATCATTGAGAAGCTTACATTGTGGCTTCCCATTGTTATCTCAAATGGGCAAGGAGATTTTGTGGCAAGAAATTTTTTTTGGACAGGGTGGTTGTTGCTACTGAGGTCATTCATTATATGGCTATCTCAAGGGAGAAATCTATGTTCATCAAACTTGATATAACTAAAGCTTATGATAGAGTTAAGTGGGGATTTCTGCAAAAAAATCTTCTTGCGTTTGGCTTTAGTCCGAAGTGGGTAAGTTGGACTGAGTTGTGTTACGTCTTCTTCCTTCTCTGTTCTTCTTAACGGTGAGTCTTATGAGTTATTTGGGCCTCTAGGGGTCTTCAACTAGGAGACCCTCTTTCTCCCTATCTGTTTATTATTATGGCGCAGAGCTTTGGTAGATTTATTGAATCTCTAGTCTCTCAGGATCTGGTTCAAGGTCGGAGGTGGGGTAATGGGTAGACTACGCTTTCTCATCTTTGATTTGTAGATGACACTACTCTTATGGGAATTGCTCGAATTCAAGAAGTTGAGGCCTTTAGGCAAACCTTGGACATTTATTTGGTTGCTTCGGGTAAGAAAGTCAATGAGCATAAATCCTCTATACATTTTTTCAACACTCTAGAGCCTATTCAGTGGAGGACTGCTAACATCTTGAGATTTCAAATTGGGTCTGTCCCTTGTCTTACCTAGGATAATCTTTGCAAGTGCGGATTTCAGGGTACCTGGATGTGTTTTGTGTCGTAATGGTGAGGAGTTTGTTTCTCATCTTTTCTTTCAATGCTCTTTTGAAAAACAGATTTGGCACTTTTGGTGGGGTGCTTGGGGTCACCCATGCTAGCATGTTTCTTCATTATCCAAGTTTTAGGCTCGTTTAGGAAAATTCCCTTCTAAAACCTCTTTTCTTTAGGTTGCTTGGGCTCTTGGTCCTTTTATTCTTTGCATGTTTGGTTGGAAAGGAATAGAAGGATTTTTCAAGAATTTAGGATTGGGGTTATACACCTGTTGTGGAAAATTATCCAATCTCTTCGTGAGACAGTTATGGCTAAGTGTGAGTTGAATGAAGGTATGGATCCTCAAGATGTTATTTGCAATCACCTAAATTTTCCTCTTCAAGGAGGTGTCCCAATGTTTGTTGGTCAGCGAAATAGTAGTAGGAGCAAACACCCTTTGTGGCAAGTCAACTGTGTGGGTCTTTGGATTCCTCCCCAACCTGGAGTTATAAAAGTTAACACTGATGGTCCATCTCGAGGGAATCCTGACATTGGTGGAGTTGGACAAATAGTTCTGGTTTGTTGTGGAGTAGTGTTGTGGGCGCATCTGTCGCATGATTATTTGTGAGTTTGATTCTCAAGTGGTGGTGAACTTGCTAATTAGGCAAGAACTTGGGGATGTTAGTTGGTACTTGACTTTGGTTATTAAACAAATTCTCCAATTATGCATGTCTCTAGATTCTATCATTTTTACACACATCCCTTGGGAGTGGAATGTTGTTACTGATTGTTTGGCCAAATGGGCTTCGGTACACATGCATAATTGGAATATTGTGGATAAGGGGCAATTGCCTCCTAATTTATCTCATATTTCTAGTAGCTTGTTGATTGTGATAGGGTTCTCTAGAGCTCTATGTTAAGCTCTTGGTTGTTTCGTATTTCTTTGTGTTTCAATAAATTTTTACCCCTCTTTTAGTAAAATGCTTCAATTTTATTTAATTTTGGCAATACTCTTCAAATCTCGAAAAAATAAATTTTCAAATAAAACACCAAATGATCATAAGAGAATTGACAATCTTGTTTCAAAAAAGCTATACCCTCAACCTTTTCCTCAATCTAATGAACCTCTCACAGTTCATCAAGATATTTTCAATTAAACAATGCAACCATTAGTTAGTGTCTACAAGGGAGGTGCTTGAAGATTCTCCTTCCTAGCGCCTATGCAACTAATGGAGATGAAAAAAGGGATATCTTGATAAACATTGTCTCAGTTCTATCATTAATACAAATTGTTCATCCCTGTGCCAATATTAACTCCATAATGATGCCAAAATGTTTAGCACGGTCTGAATTTAGGCAAACATTGAGACAGCTTGAAAGCACATTATAATGACGAAGTGAACAAGTTTTACTAATAGATACATGAATCCGGGACTGGATCAAAATGACAGATATCATGCCCAACATTCATGATGATACCCCCTGCTAGGAAATAAAATATTATTTTTTATATCTGGAGTTAACCAGAAACACGAGCTTCTCACTTATAAACCTTGTGAAGTCAACCCATACACTTTCTTTACAAATGTTGTCTTTATATCTCTGCCCAGAGCAATTGATTTTGCTAGTGTCATATGCTTGTCACCTACCTTGTAACAAAAAGCACCATAAGATTGGAAGACAAAATTTACATGGAAAAAGATCTTGATTTGAAATTTTCTTGGAGCAGACCTTAATAAGGCAACGGTATTTTTTAATTATTAAAATCAAATGGAATATTGAGCTGAACTCATTCTCTGAACCAATTAATTTATATCAAAAGTCTTGGTGAATAGTCCATCTTTGTTTTTTGTGATATCTGTATCTTAACTTTTCCATTAAATTAAAATCAAGTGAATATTGATCAGGGCCATACTTATTCTCTTAATAAATTCATTTATATCAAAAGGTCTGGTGAATAGTCCATCTTTCTTTTGTGTTTTCCATATTTTGACTTTTCTATTGGAATTTGGGGCATTTACTTGAACTTGTACTGCACTGTTTTTAGTGTTTTCAGTCTTTTGACACGAGATCCTTAAATCCATCTCTGGGTAAAGTGGCACAATCTATTTAAACAAATACTAAACGTCATCTCCAAATAGTTTAAATCCCAATATTTTGTTTTATATGACTAAAATGTTAGGTTTCCTGTATATAGGATTCCCACCCAATATCCTCTATGTCAAAATTTTGAATATATAGACCATCCCAAAATAAATCTAACATGCTTCCACATTTTTGTGTTTCATCTGAATGAGATTAGCCTGTAACCACCAAAGCAGACCACTCTGAATGAAATGAAAATGGAAAATTTCGAGAATGAGAAATTTAGTACTTCTCATTCACTTCTTGTTCTCCATACAGTTGCCGACATTATTAGTGCAATCAATATGGCAAGAATGACAATGATTAGAGCAACTGCACCATGGAAACTTCCAAATGTTACTACCCTCGATTTGGACAAGTTGGTGATAGATTTTTTTTCAGTTTTTCCAGGATCATCATTTCTCTTCGTGCAGGTTGAAGATTGGTTTCCAGTTCCACCCACCATACCCCAGAATGACATCCCAATTGATGCAGACCCAGATTCCTCAGGCTCAAGAATTTTTGAATGATCCAATGGACTTTTCATGGACATCAATTCTTCACAACGCTCATGTAAATCCTGTGAATGGGTAGAAAGAAGGGTTAGCCAAAGTGCTTGCCATAACACATCTTAAGACACTTATCTTTGAGATCTCACTAGTGAAGCATATATAATCATTATTGGAGATTACATGACAACAAAATGCTATCTATATTCACCATACAAGAAGCACCACACACTCACAAAGAGAGCATGCATGCCTGTTGTACATATTCATGGGAAACCCACAGAAATTTTTCCTTACACATTCCAAGCTATATCCTACTTCTAATCCATTGCAAATTTTAGCAAGTTATACAAAGAAACTCTCCATGCAAGAAAACAAAACATGCATGTCAATTGTACATATTCATGCGAAGCCCATGTAGATCTTGCCTATGATGCTTCAAGTGATGCCCTAATCAATGGCAAGCCTCCAGCACTAATTTTAAAATATCTGTGCTACAGCCTTACAGATACGGGCTTAGAAAAAAAAAATTATTGTCTAACAGAATAGTATTAGTAATTTAGTATAACCTTTGTTTTATATTGAAAGATGTTTGATACAGAATTTCAGAAATATTTGCATATTCTGATGTTTAAACATTTTGTAATAAACTTTCTTCAGGGTGTGTAAGCTGTGTGCAGTTTTGGCACAAGAAGATTAACAAAACTTAAGCACATATCAATTTACTAATTTATTTTAAGCATTTAAATTTGACTAACAGCATATTTTTTGGTTACATAGCTTCATGTATTTATAGCTTAGGGACATGGACTAACATTTGATGTGTGTGTCCTGTAGTATAATACCAAACAGGTCAAAACATTCAATGTAAAGGGGGACCAGCCCAGATACCAGAATGAGATTGTTGCACACACAAAACAATGCCATTTGTACTCGCACAGTAGCATTAAATAGCAGCGTAATGGCATTTTCTGTAATTAATGTTTGAGGAACACTAAAACACTTTCTCGTTGGTTGGAAGTTAACCAGAATTGCTTTCATACTTTGAGTTGGATTCTTAGAATGGCTTCTACCCTTTGACTTGGATTGTCAGCAATGACAACTTAAACATGACCTATATGATTATAAACCCTGTAAAGCTGTCAAACCTTGGAAATCTGAATTCAAATAAGCACATGTATAATCTCTGGATGAGATTACAACTGAGTACCCTTGAATGATGTCTCACACCTGCAGGCAATGTTCCTCTTGAGAGTTTTCATTCCCACAAGTCTGGATCTTCAGAAGCAAACGTGTGCTCTCCAAAAAACTTTAAAAATTTGCAAATGATCAATAATAAATGAAAAAGCACTAAGTGTGCTTTTTATATGCACACCAAAAAGCAACGCTTCATTTGGCTTTTTAAGTCATTAAATATTGAAGGATTTTGTTTCTTTATCCCAAAGTTGGCATCCCATTTGGCATAATAATTAAATACTTTGACATTAATATATTAGATGCACACTTGACCCCTTATATACCCTAAAATCATACAGATATTTAATTTAATTTAATTGATTAAATAAAATTATAAATTCCATTAAATGCCAAATATCAAACCAACAATTGATCCTGCCAACTTCCAGATATAATTGTACTGCCCTCTGACCATCCCGATGACTTAACATAAATATTATGGTCCCAAATGTCCAAGTGACTTACTAAAAATAGTGTGTATAAACAAGGCCGAAAAGACATCTGCAAGGCAAACCACAAATAAACTGATGAACTGAGATGGAGAGTGTTGAACTAGACACCCAAAGGGTCAGCTAAACGACCCTAAATCACCCTCAAAGGACCCCAATCACCACATTAACCTACGGGGACCACTGATAATAGGCTAACCTCTGAAAAACTGATGCTTAGGAAGGCACGAAAATGGGGACATTACAAATTCACATAACTGGTAATAATATAGGAAAGAAAGATCTATAAAAACATTCATCTTCCTTTTAAATGATACAAAAATAGGTGCAATTGTATTGTTAGATAACCAAGGAATAATAAGATGATCGTTCCATTTCATATGTTGGCCCTCATACGTTTAATGCCTCCACCCTTCCATATCTTTAAACAACCAATTTTGTAAAAGGCACTAGAAGTGTATGCCTAGCCACTTGATGGATCTAAAAACTCTAGTGATATTTTGATAAATTTCAACTTATCAAGATATAGAAGTATTCTTTTCACATATTATACTATTCTTGGAACCAGATATACTGGTGCTCTTATCGTAAGGCTTTGCCTAATAAAGATTTATAATTTGAATGTTCTTGCAACTTTTGCGCCTTTGATATTTGTATTCCTTCAATGAAGAATTGGAAGTAGATTCTTATAAACAATTAAAACTAAATTGCTCTCCCTTAGTGCTACTAACTGTACCTTTAATGCTGTTGTTACGTTGGATGTCCATATGTATTTCTATTTATTGTACACATTTTATCTTCTTAACTTGTGCTTATTTCATCATTAGATTACAGTTAGTTGTTCAAAGAATTGGCTTATCTATAATACAAGGCAACAACTATTCTTATAAACAACACAAGATCTGGGTTCCAAGCTTCAGTTGCATTGATACTTCACACTTACGTTTTACAAGTCCATAATGCAAACATACGATGCATCCTGCATGAGTGTAAGGCCTAATCTCTTTTCAGAAACTCGTCCATTAAACAACTTAAGGATGAAACAATCCATCATTGACAAGGTTCCCAAAATGATCGTAACCATTACTGTCCAAATACAACTATATATTGAATTTAAAAATATTCAAAATTGCAAACAAATAGCAATACAATGACATAAAATTGTAAGATGTCCATACTGACCTGAAAAGTTTCTTTGGCTTGCAAGTAGTCACATATGAAGATGTTATCCAACCAAGGAAAAAGCACCCTTCTAGGAAAGACAAAACTGCATTCTTCACTGTTTGAAAAGAGAGCAATGAGTCAGCTCACAAATTTAAGTTAGCAGTAACTGACTGTAAATATTCTGACTAGATATGAATGACTTTTTTTTTAAATTAGATATTTTATATTACCGAAAATGGGAAAGGTGTGGTTGTGGCCAGTCAATGAGAAGAACAAAAACATATTCCGTGATTTAACATTTACAAGAGATTTTGGCTATCAGCAATAAGATCGTGATTGTCCCTTTTGCAGAAACAACATAGCTCAGGGTAATGTTATGAAAATAGCACTTAAAACTCTTTCCAGCATTTGCCTATGTCCTATTGTTATGCCTCCTATGAAGAACTTGCTAAAGGTAAATACTTATTTTCTGTGTTGATGCTCAAGGTGAAAAAATTGATTCTTCAGAGTACCAAAATTGAGACATGTACAATTTGCAATTAAACATTTTGCCCCTAAAAGCACAAATTTTTATATCTTTGCCTTAATGCATTGGGTCCGGTGGAGGCCAAATGGCAGCTGTAACTTGCCTGGACTTGGGTCTAAACATCGAAAGATGCCAATCCATAACCTGTGCTTGTGTTTTACTGTACATAACTATTCAATTAAAGCAAATATTTATATTCATAAAAATGAATAATGAAAAAGAAAATGTCTGTCAACAGATTAGACCAGCTTCGTGATATGCTAGATCAGCAGATAAGAGAGAAAATGATAAAAGAGCTCTGCTGGAGAATACCAAAATGATCAATTGGAACAACCACCTGCTACTAAAAAAGACTGCTGTGTTGTACATTAATATTTGCTTAAAGAGAGAGGCCAGCATAAATACTTGAGACAGTCAGCCAGTTCTATGAAAAGACTACTGTTTTGTACATAAGTATTGACTAGGAAAGAGAGGACTACATGAAAATATAAGAACCAGAGCATCTATACAATATTTATGTATGAATTACCAAATGGAGAGAACAAATTGGAATTTACATATTCCCCAAGCAGTGACAACCATAAGGGGTTCAGAGTGACTTTCCTCATCCATTGTGTGTAATTACGATGGGTTGATCATTGAGTGTTATTGGACCATGGATTAGAGCCTTATGCCAGTATTTGCTTCACATGTGTGTGTGATTGGAGCCTTCCCCATGAAATACTTCATGTTTAGCAGATGGTTGGGAGTGAGAAGAGGTAAATTTAGCTTGTGCTTAGATAATCGAGTATTTCATACATTTTTCAAGAGAAGCAATGAATCAATTGCTTGCAATGTGTGTTCATGGCTTTTAATAATGACATTTAGCATATTGGCATGTGTTCTTTTTATCAATGTGCTTCAGTTGCTTCTCAAGCACGTTAGGAAGCCTTAAAAGGCTTGTCCATAAAGGGATTGTGGATGCAGGCATCTCTTATCTGTTAAATTTTGAACAAGAAAACAAAAATGCAAAATCAGAAACTCAAAACACACAAGATCAAAATCCACACTTGAATTTTATCCTGGGAAAACCCTCCAGCCTGAGGGAAAAACCCAGCCACACCCGAAAAATCGATCCTTTATTGAATACTCAAAACTGGATACAACGCTCTCAAGACAATGAGTGATTGTCAACTCTTAACAATCATCACTAGAATGCCTTTTACAATTTAAGCAAATCTGCTTGACATCTATAGTATAATGATATCAAAGCCATATGCATCTCACAGATACTGAAAAAACAAAAAGATTAACACACGGAAAGATCACATACAAAACATTCACACATAGTGTCTGCAGAAGATATATCAAAAGGCAGACATGGTGATGTCTGTAGCAGACCCAGTGATAGTTGTTCCAGATACGATAATATCATACCCACCTTCACTTGAACAATCAACACTCACACATACAACACTTATCACACAATAATTACACACCAAATGTTATACGGCTGAATAAGCTTAATCATACTATCATTGTCCTGCCCACTGAAAAATAACCACAGAGATCACATCTATCTTCTTTCAATTACTTTGTGTTCCCCAAATCAAGACTATGCACGGGCATCACCCATAAGCATTTAATTGTCGAACAAGATAACTGAAATGAGAATTACTTGACGAGCTGTAGCCAACATGACAGCAAGATCATATGACTCCCATCTTTAAAAATGTATTCACGATAACAGGATTATATGACTCTCGTCATGAAGAATGAAAACCGGATAACATCAATATCAACACAACCTTTGTTGCGTTTCCAATACAAAACATGGGAATACCAAAAAAGCCATCAAAGATGAAGTCGATTCCTCTCCCATCATAGTAAGTATGAACCGTCGGTAATTACTCTTTAATTGATGAAAAACATGAACAGACAACACATGCTACTCCCATCGTAAATAACTAGGATGGTGACGGTTGAGAATAAAAGCTGTTTCATCTTCAAATCATCCGAAGCATCAAGAATGGGAACTCCACAAAGAAGATAGAGGACACGAAGGCCAATATGTTGGTAATGGTAATACAACCACTCCGAAGACACAAACATGAAGAAATAATAAAGACTGCAGTTATGAGCTAGAATCAACGGAATACAGCCGCTCCAAGAGCTGGAATCAATCATCCTATCGTGCCTTGAATAGACATAACAAAAACGGAATATAGAGCAAGAGATATTCGTCTAGTCAACATCATCATGAGAAACATAGAATGATAATACTGTCCAGAATAATCTTCGCAGGAACATAGAAGGATAGAATAGTCAGCATAGCAATTCTGCAACCACAGGCTTATGAGAAAGAGTAACTTCAACACAACAGAGATACAAGGATGATAGGCACAACCATCGCAGCTAAGGATGATAGCTCCTGCAGCTACCAAAAACTCTAACACTCCCTCTTAGCAAAGGAGATGTCATTTACAGACTCTCATGTCATGGAGTCTCTCAACATGACAAACACAATGGCTACACCCATGTGTTAAAAGAAAAAACTTTATCACAGATTCTCTCAACGTGATAGCATCATGGATTCACTAACCATGATGTTCACCATGGCTACTCCCATGTGTGAAATAAACACAAGCTCACATCAAGGAGTCACTCAATGTGATGTTGTCATGGAGTCTCTCAACATGACATCCACTATGGCTACTCCCATGAGTGGAAGAGCAACAAGGGCTTTCACCTCAAATTTCTCCGTCTTAGAGAAAAATGTATTACAAGGGCTTTCACCTCAAATTTCTCCGTCTCAGAGAAAAATGCATTACAAGGGCTTTCACCTCAAATTTCTCCGTCTCAAAGAAAAATGCATTACAAAACATAATAAGAGCAACTGATGCTGAGACTCCCTCTCAACAGAGACTTCTTCTCAGTGAAGGCAGCATTCTCACAACTTTGGTTCTCATAATAAATTACAGTTGACTCCAATTTATGACCAAACAAAGAGCTTATGAAGCCACACTGCTTCACGAGCTTATTAATCCTCTACAAAGGACTTGGCACTTTCCATCTGCCACTCAAGCTCCCTCTGAATCTTCAAGCACTTGCATCAACCTACTGACCGCCTCGTTCAAGATTGCCTGCAATGCTTGCCTTAGAGGAACTGTTTTCCAATATATACCTCTGAAACTTCTGCCATGCTAGAGTCCAGGACTATCCTCCTTGACCTTATCTCAGATCACCCTATTCTGAATAAGTTTGCAGAGCTACCAATGTCAACTCCAAATTGACTGTGCAATTTTGTTCTCTGCTGCTGAAACGTTTTACCAAGGACTTAAGCACTTGGCCTTGCAACATTGCAACCCACTTTGCTAACATTTTTCACTTCTTCACAAAACTCCCTCTTAATGTCATTTCCTCCTTTTGGAGGTAGTTGATCACAATGAAAGGTTCTCCAATGTTTAGTGTCTTCATCTTTCTTGTAATGACCCTTACTATAAAGGCCACTAAAACATCTAATGCTGGACTGAGTGATTTCGTCAAACACTTGGCATGCAACTGTTTTGTTTGTTTGAAATGTAGTGTTTCGAATCCACAAGGTACAATTGATATAACAATGCCAATATGCAATGAAATACAATGAACAATAACAGTACCAATAACAATATTCAGAAATTCCAATCACTTGGCACCTTTCAAAGAACTATAACAATGAG
>MU227798.1:1799692-1838774 GCA_018584345.1 Thuja plicata
TTCAATATTGGATAAATAGATTAGATTACTGATTCTAGGTGAGGACAGGAGACTTTGAGCTCATTGTATCACCTAGTCTTTAGATAAATCAACCGCTGCCTCGTCTGATTGTTCTTACGTCAATCATCGAGTCACCGGCATTACTGTTGCAAGGTGAACTGTATGTGCTACAGTTCAGTTCTACTTGAAGCCACCTGCGGTAAGAAGGGAGCCTCCCCTATTGCTGAGAGGAGAGAGAAATCTCACATACTGCTGCCTAAAGTACACATTTTGCAAGTTGTAGTTTTAGTGACTTGCAAAATATTTAGCCAACAAGGTGTAGTTTGTAGTACCATTAAAAGATGGAAGTGACAATTCAACAAGAGGATTCCATGAGCTGAAATGTGGAAATAAGAGTGATAGAGATCGTAATGTTCCCAATAAACTGGAAATGATTTAATTAATTTATTAAGTGGTCCCAAATTTAAATAATATCATATTGAATACATTAATTAATTAATTTAATTATAAAATAAAGTAAGTTATGTCGGCCCATTGTAATTTTCCAGAAACTTCTTGGAGACCTTTACAAGGTGTTGGCTAGCACCGCAGGTAATCATCGCAGAGTTATCTTTTCTTGTGTATTTGCAATTCCATTTGGAATTAAGTCTTGTGTGCAGTTTCGAAGATGGAAGACCCTCCCTAGTCTATAATTGAAGTTTTGATGGTTAGCAACCACCCTAGTCTATTGTTGAAGATATTGCTTCAGATATTTCACTGTGTATTTAATTGTCAAGTTTTTGAAGTCTTCTTGCGAAAACAAATTTGTGCATCTGGATATAATCTGAGAATATAAGTCTCCAACTGAAAGCAATTCATTTCTGTAGTTTGCATATGCTCTGAGCTACGATTTATTGTGTATTTGTGATTCCAATTGGAATTAAGTCTTGTGTGCAGTTTCAAAGGTGGAAGACCCTCCCTAGTCTATAATTGTAGTTTTGATGGTTAGCAGCCACCCTAGTCTGTCGTTGGAGATATGGCTTCAAATATTTCACTATGTACCTCATTGTCAGATTTGTGAAGTCTTCTTGCAAAGACAAATTTGTGCATCTAGATATAATCTAAAAATATAAGTCTCCAACTGATAGCAATTCATTTATGTGGTTCGCATATGCTTGGAGCTACGATCTATTGTGTTACATTGGATTATAAAAATAGTCATTCATATTTCTGAATAGATCAAGTATAATAATCAATCGTCAAGTGTCGGGTGTTGAGGGGTGTCAAAGGGAGGCGAAGGGTGTCGAAGGGTTTCGAGTGTCAGAGGGTGTCGAATTGCAGTTCATAGTGTGCGGTGTGCAGTGTACAGTATGGTGGAAGTGTGCACCATGGTGGAAGTGCACCTGGTACGGTGGAAGTGTGTACGGTACGGTGGAAGTGTGAGCGGTACGGTGGAAGTGTGCACAGTACGATGGAGGCATTGTTAGCATATGGAGGGGTCACCGTACGGAAGAGTGTGGGTGTCATACGGTGGAGGCGACCTAGTCGGCAGTACGGTGGAAGTGGAAGTGTGCACGGCATGGTAGACGTGTGTACAATACGGTTAAGTGTGCACGGTATGGTGGAGGTGTTGTTAGCATACGAAGGGCTCACCATAGGGAAGAGTGTAGATGTCGTATAGTGGAGGCCTAGTCTATCATTTGGTACATCACAATGGTATCAGAGTTGGTGATCTTGCCATCCTGTCAGGAAGTGGATGCGGAATGAGCTCATAGTATACACTAGAAGGTATCATTGTGCGGATAGAATGGGGGAGCCTAACATTGAAATCATGACATTGTTGAGGGAGCTAATCAGAAGCCAAGCTTAGCTCAACGAAGCCATTACCAGGGGAGAACGACAACAATTCATGGAGGAGACGTTGCGACAATTAGTGGAAGGCAGAACAAATGGAGATTACAATGGCATGGCAATAATTCAGTCACTGGAAGGTCAAACACACAACGCTCACATTCTCAGTCGTTGATGCTAATATTTCCCCAAGAACAGAAGCGCCTCGCAGAGAGCGACAACCTACTTTCCTGGAGATGCAAGAGAAGCTGAGATAAGATTGGAGGGATGCGGATCTTGAGGGAGAGACATCCTTTAAGGATTACGCAGAGCTACGAATGAAATATTCTGACGCCAGGAGCCATGGCCATTACAACGATGATATCAAACGGAAGATTGTTAAGCTAAATTTATTTTTTGATGGGTCCGAGAAAACATTAGCACGAGCGTGGGTACAGAAAGCGGATACCTACTTCCAGATCAACCTGATGCCTGAAGATGAGGCAATCAAATTTGTTACGCTTCACTTGGAAGGAGTCGCTCACAAATGGTGGCACCATGGGATGGTTACCCTCAGCCACGACCGCGTTACTTCATATGTTGATATCACAGAGACTCATTGATCGCTTTGATGGGAAGGATCTAGAACTTAACTTCAAAGAGTTGGCACAACTGAGACAAACCGGATCGGTGGATGATTACATTTCAAAATTTCAGAGGTTGTCAGTATTGGTTATCGACATATTCGAGAGAAGACTTGTATTGTTCATAGATGGATTGATGGAACCCCTGATAGGGTTGGGTCAAAGGTTTCAACCACAACACACTCCCGGAAGCATACAGGAAGGCACGTAACATGGCTACTTCATCCTCCAAGAGTCACACACATCCCCAACCACCTCTCCCACAAGAGGACAAGGACAAGGATCCATTTCAGAAGAAGCATCAGATGGATGAGGTCACTCGTCAAGAGCTCCGAAGGAGGAAGCTTTGTTTCACTTGCAAGGAGCCTTGGGAATTGGGTCACCGTTGTCTTGGCAAGGGGAAGATTCATTACATTGAGGTGGCACCTGACGACGAGGAAGAAAGCAAAGAACCCAAAGTGCAAGACGAAGAGACTAATCATGCCAAATGGATCACCACTCTCGTGCGAAAGGGAGGTTCCATTGCTACACTTTCCACGACTTCCAAATGTAGCGTATTCAGGTTCGTGGAACACTCCAGGGACAGCGGGTTGTAGTCATGCTCAACAGTGGGGCCATACTCAACTTCATCAACTCATCACTCGTAAGCGGGAAAGATTTGCACACGGTGGAGCATGAAGGATTCGAGGTCAAGGTGGCAGGAGGAACTTTACTACCCTGCACTCATGTGGTCCCACAACTAAGCATCACCATGGGGAACTACAAAGTGACAAATGATTTCTTCGTGGTAGATTTGGATGATACAAATGTCATTTTGGTTATTCAATGGATGGAGATCCTTGACCAATACACAGAGTTTCAAGAGGATGGAATTCTCATTCGAACTGGATGGCAAGAAGGTGTTACTGAGAGGAATGTCGAATGGCGGTCCGAGAGAGATTTCAGCGAAAAGGATGGAGGCAGTTTTCAGACATGTTGAGATTCAGGCATATGACTTGGACACAAAGGATACAGCAGCTAATGAGATACCTACCATATACTCTCTATTTCAGGTTTCTGAGGATTGCACGACTCATATGTTGGTCAAGTACTCCAAGAACAGATTTGCTTGTCAATTGATAGATAGATAGATTCAGGATGATAGATACAAGGTGGTTGATGACATCATCTACTACAATGACATGATATATTTGGTACCAGACTCAAAGATGAAGAAGATGATCATAGGAGAGATCCATGACCCACCCCTAGCAGGATTCCCAGGATCAAGTTTGCGATTGCTTCAGGGTAAGCAATCTCTGGGCGGGGAGGACTGTAATGTTTCCAATAAACCGAAAGTGATTTAATTAAATTAATTTATTAAGTGGTCCCAAATTTAAATAATATTATACGAACTACTTTAATTAATTAATTCAATTATAAAATAAAGTAATAAAATAATAAATAAAGTTATGTTGATCCTTTGTAACTTTCCAGAAACTTCTTGGAGGCATTTATAAGGCGTTGGTTGGCACCGTAGGTAATCATCGTGGAGTTATAATTTCTTATGTATTTGCGATTCCAATTGGAATTGAGTCTTGTGTGCAGTTTCGGGGGTGGAAGACCCTCCCTAGTTTGTAATTGCAGTTCGGTGGTTAGCAGCCACACTAGTTTGTCATTGGAGATATCGCTTGAGATATTTCACAAAGTACTTCATTGTCAAATTTGTGAAGTCTACTTGCGAAGACAAATTTGTGCATCTGGATATATTCTAAGAATAGAAGTCTCCAATTGATAGCAATTCATTTTTGTGGTTTGCATATGCTCTGATCTACGATCTATTGTGTTACCTTCGATTATAATAATAGTCATTCATATTTCTGAATAGATCGAGTATAATATTCAGTCGTCAAGTGTCATGTGTCAAAGGTTGTCGAAGGGAGCCGAAGGGTTTCGAGTGCAAGAGGGTGCCGAATTGCAGTGTGCGTCGTGCAATTGTATGGTATGGTGGAAGTGTGCACAACATAGTGAAAGTGTGCACTGTACAGTGGAAGTGTGCGCAATATAGGGGAAGTGTGCACAATATCATCATCAAATTGAACAATCTTCCCTAATTGAAGACCCATATGATGATGCTTGATCAGCGTTGACTGATTGTTGATGTTTGACATTTTTATTTTTTAATTATGATATATATCATGACATTCAAGTTTGACTAATGGAAGTGATATTTTTATTTTTATAGTAGTTTTATTTATTATATGATATATGATGAAATGTGTTGCAAACATGTAGATATTTCTGATTTCTATATATGCTTTGGATGTACGAATCCAACCCACGAAAACAAAAGCCCAAACCAACAAACTGAACCCTCAAACCTAAAGCTGAACTAGTACTAGGACCAATAACTTAGCTTCGGGCTCAACTAGACCCAACCGGGTGTTCCTTATAATTATCCTTGATAGATACCCAATGTATGCTTGGCCTTAAAGGTTGTCATTAGACCAAACACTAACCTACTAGACCTAAAATATCTTTTAAACTTATAAGAACAAAATTGCACAAATGCAAGATGAAGGTATGTAAAATATGATTCCATAGGATACAAACTCTTATGGCACAATACAAGCGCTTCCCTAGATGAATCATTGAATCATGAGGTGCATACAAACCATAGAAGTAAAAATCTGGGAAAAATTCATGAAACTCAGTAGGGTGATTTTTTCCTGCAAAAATTTGGAAAAAAAATTGTCAACCAAATTTACAACAATTTTTTCAGTTTTAACTCATTAAAAAAATGTCAAAAAAAAGCAAAAATAGAGAACCCTAAGAAATACCACAAAAACAATATTCAGGCAATTGCGTGAAATTTTATCAGCAAACACGCTTTCCGGCTGTTAGGAAAAGGTACAAGTTGTTAGAAAAGTCACGAATTTGCAAGGTTGCACGGAGATGGGGGGTACTTGGGTACTTCGGAGACGGGTACAGGTACGGTTATTTTTTCAAAATAGGAGATCGGGGTACTTTGGGTACGTCAATTTTTTTATATATATAAGTTAATATTTTATAGAAAATCTGAAAATATGACATTGAGTTTTCAAAACAAGACAGTGATAAAGTTTACCGTCAAACATTAACTTTGATGATTAAGTACACAAATTGAAATTGAACAAACAATCTTGTAATTGAAATTTTGTCAACCATCACCATCTAGTTATTATTCATGCACTATGAAGCAGAGTTCCATAACTCGCCGCGAGTCATGCGAGTTATGATGACTCGCGGGCCGAGTAGTCCATGGCGGGTTTTCATGACCCATGGACATGACTCGACGAGTCATGGGTCATGACCCGCATGACTCGCGAGTCATGCGAGTCATGCCATGACTCGCCGAGTCCGTGCTCTATGACCCGGCCGTGGCAGTCATCTTGGATGACTTAAAAAAAACATAAAAACACATATTAAGAGAATAATTTGCAAGTTGATTCCAATCTGAAAATAATCTCAAGCCTTTTGTAATTTGTATGAGATTTGACTGTGTAATCAATATCAGTCTATAAAATAACTTAGACAATCTCTCACTGTTTATCTGAATAACTTGTCTACAAAGTTAGATTTGACTTGAAAGAGAAAACAAAATTCTAAGAGTACTATTATACCAAATTGCAATTTCTGAGATTTCACAAAAATAGTCACCATATGGACATGTATAGACTCAGATAGTTATCCTGTATCAGAATGACCTACAAGAAGTCCTTTGTGACCTGCAAGAAGCTTCGAGTTCTCACCAACACATCAATAGGCTCAAGGGAAAACATAAAAATTGGCCAAAGCTTGTGGAACCATATTGTATAAAAAAGGATACATTTTATTTGCATACAAGGCTTTATTTAAAGTTTCCTTCACATCTATGGCTCAGGCTCAGGCTCTAGCTCTAGCTCAGCCTCAGCGTGAGCACATGTGTTTTTATTTAAAGTTTCCTTCACATCTTGTTTTTATGAGGATGAGGCTGAGCTAGAGCCTGAGCCATAGACTTGTTTTTTATTACACATATGTTTGGGAACATTTGATGTCATGGATTTCATGGATCTTATATACATTTGACACTATTTATAATTTTGCATATCTATGTTTTCTATTTCCTTCAGCTACAATTTACGTTTGATCTTATGCGATGGATGTATGTTTATGTATGTGATCATATTAGCTTCTATTTGATGATGTTATAGTGTTTTTAAGCTTTACTCAATAATGGGTGCCTGAAACAAGTTTTAAATCCTAAAAAGTCTTTGTTTTTCATTTTGCCGAGTCATAGGCGAGTCGTGGGTCGAGTCAACCTTGCCGAGTCATGGGCGGGTCCGAGTCATGGAACTTTGCTATGAAGTATGCTTCGTGCAATGCAATATTATCAAAAAGATGAATATAAACAACAAAAATCTATTTTCTACAATTCATGGGTTAAACTCTCATATTTTATTCTCTCTATATCTCTATGTTGTGAAAATGCCCTTTAATCGCAAGAAAACTAGTTTTTGTAACTTTTTCTACAATTTTTCATGTTTTTTGAATCCAATTATTTTCTATGCTCCACGGGGACGCGTCCCCTAGGTTTTTGGACATGTTCCCGTACCAAGGACGGATCGGGGATGCGGGGACGGATTTTTTCCGTCCCCCAAGCCGTCCCCAAACAGGTCAAATAAGTGACTGTCCCCAAAACAACAATTTTTAGAATAGCCGAAACTTGGGTACGGGAATCAGTACCGGGGACGGCATGGCCGTCCCTCGGCCATCCCCTATACTGATTTTCATCCCCTATTTTCCAGTCGGCACTTGGACAACGCTTACAGAAAAAAAACACATTTTTTAAATTTTAATTAGACCACGCGGATCCCACGTGACTTCTAGCTTATAATAAAATAACGTAAACCCTATTTTGACCATTAAAACACTAAAAATGTAAGTCTTCTTCTCATTTGTAGTTTTATCAAAGTTGCTAAAAGGAAGAGGAAAACATAGATGTAACGTCCCCTTTTCGGGGCACATTATTTCGTGCCTTATAATTAGCCTTTCATCATGGTCCGGTGAGCTAACCGAGGCTTGGCAGGTGATCAGAGGGATGTTTGGCCTTGGTGTTTTCAGTTTCAGGCCAATCGGATCAGTTTCTACAGGGTTTCCAGGGTACTTACTATTTATAGTAAGTCGACAGTACTCAGTTTCCTGGCATTTCAGTAGTGGACTTGGAGCACCTCGCCGAGAGCTTTCCGGCAAGCTATCACACGTCTTCATCCGAATTCGTTTGGCCCTCTGTTTTAATGCCAGAAGATTCCTACTTTATTTTATTATCACCTTATAACCCCACGGGTATATTTATTTAAAAAGTGACTTTAAGTGGAATATGAAGAGACAAAGTGGGGAAACTGAAGTCACAGCTGTAGCTTTAAAAGAAGACTTGGAGTCTCATTGTGGGATGCTTAGTTTATGAATTTATTTCTCTTGGAGAATCCAGAGAGCTTCAGCTTTCGGTTCAGGAACCTAAGGACGGAAACCTTCAGGCCTTCTCGGTGGATTGGACGGAAACCCAATTCATCTCCGGTGTGGATTCACAATAGAGTTCGCCATTGTATTCACAAGTTCTTTATTATTCAATCTTACTGTTATTTCTGTATTTCAAATTGGGAAGTTTGTAATCCATGGTTATTGTATTGTTGTTGTATAATATGATACCATTTCTCTGAGAAGTTATTAGAATATATTTGCTGGTTTATTGCTATCAAATCAATGGTTTACTGCATGCATTGAATGTTTAAATCTGTATGAGAAGTATTTGAGAAAATTCGAGAGAGGACCGGTTTAGGGTCATTACAGTGGTATCAGAGCTAGTTTTCCTGCCAGCCTGTGAGATTTTTTTTTATGAGCAACAGAAGTGCAGCTTGATTGTCTGGACTCAAAGGTTAAATTTGCAGATAAGTTGCTTCAGGAATATGAGAAAAAATATACAGTTATGAAGAAATTTGCGGTTGTAGCAATCTGATTATTTCATGCTGAATAATCAAACATTTTCCATGAGTTACTGGGCCTTGGTATTATTAAGTTAATAAATTTCGGCACTTTATAAAGTGTGGGGCCGATATATTCCTTGTCTGGTAAATAAATTATTATATTTGAATTAGCGGTGAGAAGTTTATATTTGTTCGGCAACAATTCTTATGGGACTTAATTGTAAAGGTTTATTCAGAAATAAACTTATGCTTCTAGCTGCTCAATCTGAGAAGTATAATATTTGCGGTGACTTTCCATGACAGCTTTCTCGTTATATTAGTGCATATTATTTATATGCAATTCTGAAGGTTTAATTAAACCATGGGCCGTCATCACAAAACATTTAACGAGTCAATTGTTTGGTAAAGTAAATATGTGCGACCCAAATATTAAGTTTGGAGGTGTTGCCGATGTATATAGTAATCCTTTATCGGCATAATATTTGGGGGTGGACCCGAACCTTATAGTGGCGAATGAAATTATTGTTCTGCTATGGATGGGGGAAGAAAGGCCAGAAATATTTGATGTAACATTCTGATGTTTGATTAAAAGATAAAAATTTTTGTAGCAAATGCTATAGTTTCCGTAAAAATTTTGAAACCATGGTTCCCTATTGGTGGAGACTGTTCGATTCATATTAAGAGAGTCGATTCATCTTCCTCCGCAAAGGCATGGGAAGCAGTTTGATGGAAAGCGGCTGAGGATTAATGTTTGGTGGGTCACAGTTACGACAAACAAGAGCAGGGAGTAGACGGGTGGCCGACTACGGTTTGTAGACTGGCATAAATTCTGGTGGCAAGTCCTTCACGTCGCCTTGTAGTCTGTAAGCTCCAGCAGACGGTGACTGCACTATACAGTTCCATATCAACTAAGACACCGGTCCAGCCCCAGACATCAATGCTAACAGAAATGCTTTAGAGGTAGACAGGCAGTGGCAATTGCAAGATCTGAAATACGATAGCAGTTTTGTACACAATTTGGAGAAAATGGTGAACGGGCTGACAGGAATACTTACATGCCCAGTTCCAAATATCTATGCCAGTTGTTCTTCTTTCGAGCAAATGACAGTGAGGATATTATTCGCCTTGTGGGAGCTTGTCGATTACTTTGTCAATCTGTGCAAGCATCTAGTGATATATTAGACATATTTATAGATGGGAATCCTTCTACTGATCAACACGTTGTAATATACAGAGTAAAACGCTTTGTCCTTTGTTGTCTCCAAGCACTGCACCAAAAATAAACCGTGAACAATTCAAGTTTCAACTATTTACTCCTTCAGGATCTTCTGATTTACCGGCGTTGTTATTGTTGGAGATAGTTGTAATTTTGACGGAATCTTCCTTTCATTGGGCTGGAAACACTTTGGACTATGCTTTGAAAAAGTATACATTTGGACATTTCCGCGAGCTTATTCTCACTGTGTCAAAGCAAGGGGGGCAAACTAGCATTTCTGGAGCTGGGGCATCCCACCTAGAGTGTGTTCTTACAAGACTTGCTTCCCAGTCCAGTCGGATATATTACAGTGGCCATGAATTCCCCCTGAAGTTGAGTTTTCCAACAGACAAAATAATCTACAGGCATTCTGTTGAGTAGAAACCAGTTGGGAACATTACAGTCGTTATCAGCATAACAACAGTGAGTAGCTTCACAGATAAATTGGTTAATTTTACTCTGAAATTATTCATTGTAAGCAATTCACGTGGTAAAAATTCTGAAGACATCAGATAGAAATCTGGGTTAATCAGATTATTACAGTGGTAATTGGGTGGAAATGTTATTACTTGCTGGAAAACCATTGTTTTATATTATGATCATGCAATGAATAATACCCAGAATTACTGGATTTACCTTTTGGGCGTTAATGCACTTCCCCCCCATATTCTAAGAAACTGAACAAACATATTCTGAGAGAATTGAACAAAGGGAAGGTACCTTGTTGTATCTTGCAAGAGTCAGAAGGTTTCGTTTTTCCAGAATTCAGAAATTTTGCAGTCCTTGGTATAAATAGCCAGTTAGAATCACTACATAGGGGAAAGATGCATGGTTTGGAAAAAGTCTTGAAGGATCTTGTTAAGGTGCAGCAACAGTTAGCCCAGATTTCACAACCTGATGAAAGGACAGAAATACTCGGCATGTATGATGAGTATAACACACTTCCTCCACAGGTTCAGAGAGATTTAACCTTCTCTAATTTCATAGATTTCATCCCAAGCTACAACACAAGACTGTAATGGTAAAGAAGCAGTGGTAGGATTTGGCACGGGATCTACTTGCACAAGACAAGTGCAGAAATTTATACGAAGAGTTTCCAGCTATCATTAATCAGCCCATAAGTGAACAAAAAACTAAACCAGTTATTGAAGAAAAATCTTATGAGGTTGTCAATGAAGCAGGAGATTGCAAATCAAATATTGAATCAACGCATGAAGGAGAGGCTAAGGAAGAGGCAGCAAATCTAGAGGTTACAGGATGGTTTACCAGAGAGGAGCAACCGACTTCCATTGATTCTCAGCCTTCACTTGATCAAAGAAAAGATGAGAAAAATATGGTCAAAGATCGTGACCACCAGTTGGATGTCTGTAGCAATTCATGTAATGAGCAGTCATGTGACTTCTTTAGCAACACCTCACTTATGTATAATGCTCATTGCTGATAATGCATCCCAAAATGACAGTGATGAGAAGCATGCCTTGAAGAGTCAGTTGAAAGTCAATAACGATGCTATTACTGCACCTCTTGTTCACCATGATAGCACTCACCAGATTATTGAGGATCTTTACAGGAAAGCTCAAAAAGAGGCAGGACAAGGTGGTGTAGGGAGTGAATCTTATGTTGCTGATTTACAGGGGGTCAAAATAGCATTTGAGGTTTGGAAATCATGATATCTGTGTTTACTTTCAGACAACGACTACATGTTACAGGTTGCAGAAAATTATGCTGAGCAGTTGAGGAAAAAGGATGATGAGGCCAATAAGCTCAACAGAGAGATTAATATTGCTCAGGAAACTTTGGAGCACACACATCTTGCTCCTAAGGAAGCAAGAAATCAGATTGTTGCCACTAGTCAGTACAGGGAACAGGACGACGGGGAAAGGTCCGAATTCTTTCAGGAGGTGATTCAGGAACTCGATAGCATACAACAGACCTATGACTTGGATAGCTGTCCTAAAAGATCTTTGGATCATCCAAAGTTTCGTTACGAGTTAGATAATTTTCAGGCGATCGACAATTTCTTGTTTGAGATGGATGCTGATTTAATATTTGATAATCCTTTCTTTGAGGTAGATGAGGAAGGTATTTCCTATCCCCATGACAAGGATGAGGTCGATTACAGAATTTGGGACCCAGGGTCCGCTATTAGAGGTGAATCTCGGTCACCAGGTTGGAGTAGCGGGATGAGCTCAGTTGCTGAGCAATGTGGTTTTTACACCAGCAGTCTAGGATGGGCAATTATGTCTTGTGGCATGATGGGTGATATGCCTTTCCTTGCACTACCTCTCGTTGATGGTGAGATGTCTCGTGTTGGCGAGCATCCTTTGGATCATTCCTCTTTCCACATAGCCGCGACTCCTCTACATTATCATACTGATTCATCCTGTGCTTATGGTAATTCTATCACCACATATTTTAGGCATGATGATGATCCGGTAGAGCTTATTCAATACGGGGTTATCGAGCTTGGTATGATGATTATGCTTGTTGGGGTGAATTTTTCACACCATGGTATACACTATATGACTCTGAGTATTGAGAGACAGTTATGGAATCCTTATGCTGATTCAAGAATTCCAGTAGAGCTAGTTAGTGCATCGCATGTTGGCCACACTATATGGGATGCATTCTGTTTTCCATTCAGCCCACCTACGAAGAGCTTCCTTTTCCGATTATTGCAGAGGTGTGGGGTGAAAGATTGGTTTGGTAGACTTCCTCGCTTGCAGGTGGAAGCCTTGTCCGACAGTCTGGGTACCTTGCCTCTTCAGGTTAGTTTCCAGTTCGGACGACGGATCAGAGGGGCAGTGTTATGGCAGTTGGACATTTCTAGTGATTCATTCAGTATGGGCATAGGGCATAAGGATATTTCAGCCAGCTGGCGAGATGGATGGCCCTTTTGCTTATGGGATCCAGGAGGGACGTACTTGCGGTTGGTATTTATTCAGGGAGCCGATCGGTGTGAGGTTTAGTTTCCCCCTGCATCTGACCGTAGAGGTGCTGGTGATCTTAGTTGGAATGAGGTTCTTAGTTTTGTTGAGGACTTTCTCACAGATGATGGCGGCACTGGACAGATTGGTACGATTGATCCTGGAGTGATTTGGGATCCTGGCATTAGACTGGTTGTTGTTTTGTTGCTATGTGAATGGCTTCACAGGTCAAGGCATAATATCTGTTTCAGTTTCCCACGACAAATTGGTGGAGCAACTTCCCTGAGGTTGGTTTGGGATCCAGGTATTAGGATCACAGCATCCAGATACCGATTGCTTGAGGGCAAGCAATCCGGGAAGGGATGATTTGTAATGTCCCCTTTTCGAGGCACATTATTTTGTGCCTTATAGTTAGCCTTTCATCATGGTCCGGTGGGCTAACTGAGGCTTGGCAGCTGATTAGAGGGATGTTTGGCCTTGGTGTTTTCAGTTTCAGGCCAATCGGATCAGTTTCTACAGGGTTTCCGAGGTACTTACTATTTATAGTAAGTCGGCATAACTCAGTTTCCTGGCATTTCAGTAGTGGACTTGGAGCACCTCGCTAAGAGCTTTCCGGCAAGCTATCACAAGTCTTCATCCAAGTTCGTTTGGCCCTCCGTTTTAATACCAGAAGATTCCTACTTTATTTTATTATGTCACTTTATAACCCCACGGTTATATTTATTTAAAAAGTGACTTTAAGTGGAATATGAAGAGACAAAGTGGGGAAACTGAAGAGTCACAACTGCAGCTTTAAAAGAAGACTTGGAGTCTCATTGTGGGATGCTTAGTTTATGAATTTGTTTCTCTTGGAGAATCCAGAGAGCTTCAGCTTTCGGTTCTGGAACCTAAGGACGTAAACCTTCAGGCTTTCTCGGTGGATTGGATGGAAACCCAGTTCATCTCCGGTGCGGATTCACAACAGAGTTCGCCATTGTATTCACAGGTTCTTTATCATTCGATCTTACTATTATTTATGTATTTCAGATTGGGAAGTTTGTAATCCATGGTTATTGTATTGCTGTTGTATAATACGATACCATTTCTCTAAGAAGTTATTAGAATATATTTGCTGGTTTATTGTTATCAAATCAATGGTTTACTGCATGCATTGAATGTTTAAATCTGTATGAGAAGTATTTGTGAAAATTTGAGAGAGAACCGGTTTAGGGTCATTACAATAGAGCAGCAGCAGCAGTGAGGAAAGATTGCATTTTGGAGCTGCAAGACGAGGTTTTGCCTTCATATCTTCTTCATTCCAGGTATGTATTTCATTTTCCTTTTGTTTGTTTCAAACTTTGTTGCCATTTTCATTTTTTTCATCACATAAAGAGGGCATTTTGGATAAAACATTGAAATATCTTTTTTTTTAATAACTTGCAGCACTATATTACATTGCAAAATCTGAAAACATGAGCAGCAGTGAGAGTGACTATGAGGGAAGTAGTGATAGCATGGATGTTGCTATGCAAGAAACTCAAACATCACAAAGAAAAAGACCTAGTTCTAGGGCAGCCATAGGGGGCTCCTCAACTAATGTGGATGTTCATAGAGAAGATGCAGCAACCTCTATAATCCATTTGAGTGCCCTTCACAGAAACTTAAAAATTATGCCAAAGGCCCATTCAACCCTAAACCTCTCCTACAATTTGCCTCAAGAGTAGACCAATATAAGAAAAAAAATACGGGGGTAGTAGGGAATGGGAGTTCCATATATGTAAGAAACATTATTTCGGGAGCTACACTAGAGTGTATTGCCATCTTTTATGGATAGGTGGGCAAGGAGTCAAAGGATGCAAATTGATTAAACAAGATGAAAACATTGAGGCCACTAGATTGCACATGGAGGGGGAGGCATTGAAAATGGGGAGTCCAATAGAGAATGTGCAAGCCAATATGCCTATGACTAGCAGAACCACTACCACTCCAACTACTAATAGCGGAAAGGGAAAGAAGACTAAAAGAGAAACAAATGTTGCTGATTTGTTTAATGTACAAGCAAAAGAGAAGGCTGAAGAATCTATTGGTAGGTTTCTTTTTGCTCATGGTATACCATTCCATGTGTCACGTTCCTTGTTTTATAGACAAATGTGCAAAGATATATATGTTGTTGGTCCCTCATTTGTACCACCTGGAGAGACAAAACTACACACCATTGTCCTTGATAAAGAGTATTCAAAAGTAAGCATTTTGATGGAGGATATGAGACAAACATGGATGACTAATGGATGCTCTATCATCATGGATGGGTGGACCGATATCAAACATCGGCCACTCATTAATCTTATTGTCACTAGCATAGCAGGCTCTTATTTTCTTAGAGCTATTGATTGTTCAGGGAAAAGGATGCATCCTTCCAATTTCAGATTTTGAAGGATGCTATAGAAGAGGTTGGACCTTCAAATGTTGTGCAAGTAGTCACTGATTCAGCTCGGGTGTGTAAGTCAACTGGATTGATGGTGGAGAGTACTTATAGGCACTTATTTGGACCCCATGTTGTGTGCATGCATTGAACAACACCTTGAAGGACATTGGAAAAATTGCTTAGATAAAGGCTATGGTGTCTGAGGCTAGAGATGTGCAAATGTTTATTTGCAATCATCACACATCTCTTGCATCATTTAGGACATTTTCCAAGAAAGAATTCCTCAAGCCCATGGAGACTAGATATGCTAGCTACTTTATTTTGTTGGAGAGGATGCTTGAAGTCCAAAAGGCCTTACAATCCATGGTGGTCAATGCAGAGTGGAATAGATGGCACGAATCAAGCACAACGGATGGAAGAAGTGTGAAACAAAGAGTCCTTGATGATAATTGGTGGTCTACAATGAGGTAAGAAACTTAGATAATTGTTATTGCCAATTTAATAAAATTATTTCTCATTTTAGCATTTGTTGATTTTATTATTTAAGAAATAAGAATTTTAAAATTTATGGTGTTTCTAACTTGTAACTTGCTTGCATTTGCAGATACATTTGTTCCTTCATTAACCCTATTATGTGGGTCATTAGATATGTTGATACTGACTCTCCTAGCCTTGGAGAAATTTATGAGACCTTTGATAGCATGCTTGGGCAGATCAAGCAAGTTATTCGTGCCAATGACCCTACTTTGGGGTTTTATGAGGAGCATCTTAAGCCCATTGTGATGCGATGGTGGAACATTATGAACACCCCGCTTCATATAGCAGACTATGCTATCAATCCTAAATGGTATGCACCAAGACCTGGGAGAGTGGCTCCATCTAGGGATGAGGAGGTGAGTCTCAAATCTAAAATCTCAAGTTTTCAATTTAAATGTGAAATAGCTAGTTGCAAAATAGATCTCTTCAATCTTCAATGTTCATTAATCATTATTTGACATTTGTTAATTTAATATGTTTTTTATTTGTTCAACTCAGGTGTAGGAGGGCTTCTTCAAGGCCCTTGCAAAAATGTACAATAATGATGATGCTGGTAGACTTCGGGAACAATGGATTGACTTTTCCAAGCTTCGTGGTCCAACCTTTAGTAGACCAGAGGCGAAGACGGATAGAGATACATTAGCTCAAAGGGACCCTATTTGATGGTGGACGTGGCATGGTAGAGATGCACCCGAGCTGAAAATTCTTGCCACTCGTCTTCTTTCACAGGTTGCGAGTTCCTCCACTGCAGAGAGGAATTGGTCCACATATAGCTTCATCCAATCAGTCAAGAGGAACAACCTTACCTCTAGAAGATCGAAGAAGTTAGTGGCTGTTCACAGTGCATTCCGTGTACAGGATCGGCAGGGTGTTCAGTATCGACAGACACCAGCATTACGTTGGGATGTTAATCCCGAGGACGCTATGTAGGTTGAGGAGGAAGGCACACCTCCAGGATTGCTTGGGGTTCCATTGGATGAGGAAGACCCTCAGCCTACCAGTGACTCAGAGACTGACTTTGATGATAATTTAGATTCCTAGAGGACAGCCATATATTTGGCATATACTATTTAGTATTTGCAGATACATTATTGATTTTGATTATTATGGACATCTGATTATGGAGTTGAACTTCTATGTTATTGTTTACTATTTACTTTTAGTATTTTAGTTGGACTTCTCTTTATGTAATTTTGATTGTATGCATGATACTTGGAGCCTTTGGGCTTTTTTGCTATATGTACGCCATATTTTCATAATGAAAGTACTTAGTATTTGAATTTTGTTAATTTGCTATGTATTGAGCCTCTAAAATATCTATGATGAATGATTTATCAATGTTATGATATGCATATTTGAATTCTCTCTCTCTATATAAAAATTCACCTATATTTTTAATCGACGTCCCCTAAGGTCCCGTCCCCTAAATTTTGGCTTTGAACCATACTTGTACCGGAAACACATCCCCATCCCCTAAAACATCCCTGTCCCGGAAACTCTGTGGAGCATATAGAATATTTTCCATTTTTTCCCTTGTTTCAAAAAATCTTATACTTTTGGTTTGCTTCTTTCTTCCCAAAACTTTTTTTGCTGCTATGCTATAATTTACTAACCTATGCATAAAGTACTAGTGAAAGATTTTTATTATTTTGAAAGTATGGATAATCATAAAGGTCCAAGACTGATGCCTTATCTAGTTGACTACAAAGTCCCAACATACCAAGAGAAACAACAATTTAAAATCACAATAGAATATGAGATGGGAATATACACACCAAAGATATGATATCAAATAACTCAAAAGACTTACGACTTTGCGTTCAAACAACAGAAATCCATATGAAATAAAGAAATCACTAAAGCTTGAAATGAATTAAAATTGCTGCAACATTCATTAAATATTTATTATAATCATACCAACAAACCTAGCAAAAGGAAACCCTAAGCTAGAATGCTATTACAATTCGTCACATAGAAGTTTCCCTAAAGACCTACAAAAAGACATGGAGACATTTAGTAATAGGCATCATTTACAATACAAGAACCTTGTGATTTCCAAAAAGAAATCACTAATGCTTGAAATGAATTAAAATTGCTGCGACATTCATTAAATATTTATTATAATCATACCAACAAACTTAGCAAGAGGAAACCCTAAGCTAGAATGCTATTACAATTCGTCACATACAAGTTTCCCTAAAGACCTACAAATGGGCATGAAGACATTTAGTAATAGGCATCATTTACAATACAATAACCTTGTGATTTCAAAAAATAATTGCTCTATCAATGATTGAACTTATAGGAGTTGAAACCCTAGACTTCCCTTGGCCCTTACAACCATGTGGAAAAATAAAAATGACCAACACGAGGTCATAAATGTGGTGTTCAAGTCATGTGAAATCCCACAAAATGAGCAGTCCAGATCTTGCATGAAGATCACTGATCACTACATAGTGAATTAAACTTCATTGTCCGTATTAAAATTGCATGTAGATCTGCACCCTCGAGGTGAATAATGGTTTTAAGCAGGAAAATTTTCCTTGAGCAATTGCAAAAGTCAATCTAATCATTAGTGGCCACCGATTCAGACAATCTGGAAGAAATGTAAGAGTTCAATGGTGGAGATGAGGTTAGAACGATAGATGCAAGGTTTCCTATCCGATCTGGATGTCACAGAAGGACATCACAATAGAAGTCTAAAAGTACATTGAAACTCGGCAATTGATGAAAATGAATAAAGGAAGCAATGTGAAGAAATGTGGGATCTTGTTGCAAAACTGCAGGTTAAGAACTTAAGACAAGATATTGAAATAGAAGCCTAGAAGTCCACTAATAATTTGTAGGAAAAGGATCGAAGGGAATGTGTAAAAAGATGGAAGGATGGAAGGTGTGATATTCATTGTGGGACTAGAGGTTGCAAGCGGCAGTCAAAATGGGAGACCAAAACGGTGACCCAGAAGTCCAAAGAAAGTCCACTGGAAAAAGATTAGGGAGAACGTGGGAAAAAAATGTGGAACCAGTTAAGGGAATTCAAGAAGATCTAGAGGAATTCAGAAGGTTCGAAAGTGCAACAAGCATCTGCAAGAAGGGAATTGAAAGGAATGCAATAATTGATCAAGGAACCAAAGGTTTGGATGTATAAGGAGGAAACACAAAAAATGTCTGTTTGAACTCCACAAGTCTGAAAAGGGGAAATCAAAGTATTAGGATGAAAGGCAAGAATTGGCTGGAGTTTGAATTGTTGAGAGAATTGGGTATGGACAAGGGTAGGAAGAAGTCCACACGAACCCTGCAAGTTCACAAGGGCGAAACAGGTGCAAAGGACTAGAGATTGCAAGGTAGAAGGGAAAAGGAGGTCTGAGCAAACCCTGCATGTCCACAAAGCACAAAACATTTCACCAATAGTTAGGAATAGGAGAAAGCAAGGATGCAAAAGAAGACAGTAGATTTAAAGGTGAGGAAAATAAATTTGAAGTACTGACATCCATCAAAACAAACCGATGGAATAAAGGAAAATGAAAAGAAAAAGGGACCCAATAGACTTAACATAATTTCTATGCAAGACTGAAATGTACCAACCGACCATTTTCCCAATTTTTACCAATAAATCTCATACAGATTTAAACATTTAAATGCATGCAATAAATCATCGATTCGATAACAATAATCCAACAAATATCCCAATAAAACCTCAGCAAATATTATTGCATAAAACAGCAGCAATACAATAATAATGGGATTTCCACAATCCAAAATCTGAACTACAATATTCAGCATAATGACAATCAACAAAAAAGAACCTGTGAATGCAATGGCGAACTTTGCAGTGAATCCGCACCGGAGACGAACTGGGGCTACGTCCAATCCTCCTCTGAGCCAAAAGGGTTTCCGTCCTGAACGCTGAATTCGAAAGCTGAAGCTTCCTGATATCTCCAATAGATAAAATATCATATCATAAACTAAACATCCTCAAATGAGCCTTCAATCCTTCTTTTAAAGCAATGGTTGTGACTCTTCAGTTTTCCCTCTCTGTCTTTTCATATTCTCACTTAAAGTCACTTTTTAATAAATATAACCATTGGTTATAAAGTGACATAATAAAATAAAGTGAGGAATCGTCTGGTATTAAAACGGAGGACCAAACGAACTCGGATGGAGACGTGTGATAGCTTGCCGGAAAGCTCTCGGCAAGACGCTCCGAGTCCACTACTGAAATGCCAGGAACACTGAGTTCTGCCTACTTACTATAAATAGTAAGCCCCCTAGAAACCCTGTGGAAACTAATCTAATTGGCCTGAAACTGAAAACACCTAGGCCAAACACCCCTCTGATCCTCTGCAAAACCTCAGTTAGCCCACCGGACCATGATGAAAAGGCTAACTATAAGGCACGAAATAATGTGCCCAAAAAGGGGACATTACAAATCATCCCTTCTCGGAGATTGCTTGCCCTCAAGCAATCAGTATCTACATGCTGCGATCATAGTAGCTGGATCCCAAACCAACCTCAGGGAAACTGCTCCACCAACCTGTCGTGTGAATCTGAAACAGATATTATGCCCTGACCTGTGAAGCCATTCACACAGTAACAAAACAACAACCAGTCTAATGTTAGGATCCCAAATCACTGCAGGATCAGTCATACCAAACTGCCTTGTGTCGCCATCATCTGTGAGAAAGTCCACAACCCAACTGAGAACCTCACACCAACTGAGATCACTGGAACCTCTACGATCAGATGCAGGGAGAAACCAAACCTCACACCAATCGACTCCCTGAACAAATACCAACCGCAAGTATGTCCCTCCTGGACCCCATAAGCAAAAGGGCCATCTGTCTCCCCAGCTGGCTGAAAAATCCTGAAGCCTGATGCCCCTACTGAATGAATCACCAGAAATGTCCAACTGCCGTAACACTCCCCCTCTGATCTATCGCCCGAACTAGAAACTGTACTGAAGAGGCAAGATACGCAGACTGTCAAACGAGGCTTCCATCTGCAAGCGAGGAAGCATACCGAACCAATCACTCACCCCACACCTCTGCAATAATCGGGAAAGAAAGTTCTCTGTAGGTGGGCTAAATGGAAAACCAAATGCATCCCATATAATGTGGCCAACATGCGATGCACTAACCAACTCTACTGGAATTCCTGAATCAGCATGAGGACTCCATAACTATCTTTCAATACCATAAGTATTGGATGAATCATTATGATAGTGTAGAGGAGCCGCGACTGTGTGGAAAGAGGAATGATCCAAGGGATGCTCGCCAAAACGAGACATCTCACCATCAACGAGAGGTAGTGCATGGAAAGGCACATCACCCATCCTGCCACCGACTGTAACTGCCCAACCTAGACTGCGGGTGTAAAAGCCACCCTGCACAGCAACTGAGCTCATCCCGCTACCCCAACCTAGTGACCAAGATCCACCTCTAACAGCTGACCCTGGGTCCCAAATTCTATAATCGACCTCATCCTTGTCATGGGGATAGGAAATACCTTCCCCATCTCGCTCGAAGAAAGGATTATCAAATATCAAATCAGCATCCACCTCGAACAAGAAATTGTTGATCGACTGAAAGTTATCTAACTCGTAAAGAAACCCTGGATGATCCAAAGCTCTTTTGGGACAGCTATCCAAGTCATAGGTCTGTTGTATGCTATCGAGTTCTTGGATCACCTCCTGAAAGAATTCAAATCTCTCCCTATCGTCCTGTTCCCTGTACTGACTAGAGGCAACAATTTGATTTCTTGCTTCCTGGAAAGCAAGACGTGTGTGCTCCAATGTTTCCTGAGCAACATTAAGCTCTCTGTGGAGCTTATTAACCTCGTCACCTTTTTCCCTCAACTGCTCAGCATAAATTTCAACAACCTGTAACAGGTAGTCACGATCTGAAAGTAAATATAGATATTTTGATTTCCAATCCTCACATGTTTTGACCTCCTGTAAATCTGCAACATAAGGTCCAATCATTATACCACCCTATCCTTCTTCCTTCTGAGCTTTCCTGTAAAGATCTTCAATAATCTGGTGAGTGCTATCATAGTGAACGAGAGTTGTCGTAATAGCATCGTTACTGACTTTCAGCTGACTCTGCAAGGCATGCTTCTTATTGTTATCATTTTGAAATGCACTCTCAGATTGTTCATCCGGTTCATCATTATGCATACGTGATGCGCTGCTATAGAAATCACATGATTCCTCATATTCTGTAACCTGTATATTTGCTTCCTCTTCTTTAGCCTCTCCTTCCTGCATTGATTCAATATTTGAGTTACAACCTCATGTTTTGATGTCAACCTCATTAGGTCTTTTTTCAATAATTGGTTTAGTTTTTTGTTCACTTATGGGTTGATTTAAGTCAGCTGGAAACTCTTCATATAAATTTCTGCACCTATCTTGTGCAAGTAGATCCCGAGCCAAATCATGGTACTGCTTCCTTGTCATGGAATTCTTGTGTTGTAGCTTTGGATGAAAGTCTATGAAACTAGAGAAAGTTAAGTCTCTCTAAACCTGTGGAGGAAGCGTGTTATATTCCTCATACATGCCGAGGATTTCTGTTCTTTTATCAGGCTGTGAAATCTGGGTTAACTGCTGTTGTACCTTAGCAAGATCCTTCAGGACCTCCAAACCACGCATCTTTCCTAGCTGGAAATACCCTTGACTACACAGCAAATTTGTTAAACAATTTGTATTCAATCTGATTTTTCTGAGTTTCAGTTCACTGTAATAATCCTTGTTGTCTGTATGTTGTTAATCTCATATGAATGATAACAGTTGTTGCTCATGGACTGTAAAGATCTGTTGGAGATGCTGGATTTACACCAACACTAACTCACAAGAAAATTTATTGAATGTCTAGCCTCAAGGCCTGACTGAGCTTAACTCCCAAGACTGTTTGGTGTGAAGGTGCGCAGAATGGTTTGAATTGTGGTTTGCTTATTATAAATACCAGCAAGAGTTTATAACAATGACTTACATCCAGAATAATCAACTAAGAGCTAGTATTTGAAATGACTAAACAACCAACTTCTCATAATTCGAATAGCACACTCCTTTGACACTACTCAATAGTTTTGCACCTAACAAGAGATTAGACCATTCAGATCAATCTATCATTACACAGAATTCTGATTTGCAGACTTACCATTTCATCGCTTTCCAACCCTGGGTGATGCCGAACTCCTCAGCCTTCTATTTAGTGCACTCACTTTGTTGTTGAACGTCGTAGCACCCACTTGTGGTCTTTCTCGGTCTGTTGTGAACGTGAGTCTACTTGTGTGGAACCAAGAATTTCTCTTCCAACTGTGGGGACCATTAAACAATGCATGCCACGCGAGGCTGTCACGCATGGACACGGCTTCAACTATGACCACCTCCCCAATAAACGACTAAAATTTTGTAATGTTAGTTTCCACTTCATATAACCTGATAGCTTTGACACGTTTCAATTTTGATTTGATACTTTTGAAGAGTCACTCAACATGCGCGACAAGACACTATGCCAAGCGGGGTCCACTAAGACAAGTGTTCTCTTTATAAATTTATCGCTGGAAATGCCAGAGGCGATTTTCTGAGTAAAAACGGCAGGTGTCACTTTCTATTTTACTGCAGGAATCATTTTTTAGTTGCTTCAACACTGCCGTGGAGGAGTCTTCAGCATGCGTAGATGTGATTGAACAGTTGCTAGCCACTACCGCGTTTCACCTATCACACATACGACATTCATCTATGCTTTCTTAGACATTCAAACTCCAATCCGCTTACCCGAGTTTTAACGTCTCCTGGCTAACAAATATTCGTGGACTTCCTTCTAGACAGAGACCACTAAAGCGTATGGGAGTTTGCTTCCCTTTTTCCCGAATCAACACCACAGACACCTGTGAAGATCCGACGCCCAACACTCATCCGTTTGTTGCTCACTTGATACGCCCAGATTAATACTCAATACTGTATCTTAGTGGGGGCGGAATTATGTAGTGCAGACATAGTCTATTGAAGGCGTTACAAACTGCAAAGCATGGTTAAGGACGTGCCTCTTGTGCACTTATGCCCATCTCACAAGCTGTAGCCGGCCAGCCTTCTACTCCCGTAACAGATCTTCTAACGCACCCAGTCTTCCAGACTATGGTGTTACCACACCTCGCTATCTCCAGCCCGGGGCGTCACACCTGTATGCAAAGACGTTCTCACCGTCCAGCACCGAGAACTACACTGTTTTCCCAACGGAAGAGATCAATGCGAGCTAATGAGAATATCCCCGTAGCATAGCTGATATCGAGGTTCAGTTGAATGTTTCAATCATACTTCAACGTATTCCTTCCTTACGGTGGCGCTCAGCAACCTAAGATTTCGCGGGCTCACTAAAAGCACAGTCACTACGGGACTGCAATCTACCCCGCAAACTTCACCAGTCACGAGACCTTAGTCTAGCACGTTTGCAATCAAAAGATGGACGTATATAGCTCTATCACGACAATCATCAAGCTCGTAAGTCACGCACATAAAACCATCTACTGCCACAATGGTGATCAGTCTGCGATTGAATCTTCTTCCTCCAATATGTGTAGAATACCCACAGTCTGATATTTCTCTACTTCAGGAATCCACTGAGTCTAAAATGTTGTGAATTTATCCCTTGATTCTAGACCATTGAGCTGCAGTTCTTTGTTGCTCATAAAAATCCTTTGTAAATATGTTTCTGAATAAACTTCGCAGGCTGGCAGGAAAACCAGCTCTGATACCACTGAAATGTCCCAACCAGCGATTTTCCCATTTTTTACCAATAAATCTCATACAGATTTAAACATTTAAATTTATGCAATAAATCATCGATTAAATAACAATAATCCAACAAATATCCCAATAAAACCTCAGCAAATATTATTGCGTAAAACAGCAACAATACAATAATAATGGGATTTCCACAATCCAAAATCTAAACTACAATATTCAGCAGAATGACAATCAACAGAAAAGAACCTGTGAATGCAATGGCAAACTCTGCAGTGAATTCGCACCAGAGACGAACTGGGGCTACGTCCAATCCTCCTCTGAGCCAAAAGGGTTTCCGTCCTGAAGGCTGAATTCGAAAGCTAAAGCTTCCTGATATCTCCAAGAGATAAAATATCATATCATAAACTAAACATCCTCAAATGAGCCTTCAATCCTTCTTTTAAAGCAATGGTTGCGACTCTTCAGTTTCCCCTCTCTGTCTTTTCATATTCTCACTTAAAGTCACTTTATAATAAATATAACCATTGGTTATAAAGTCACATAATAAAATAAAGTGAGGAATCGTCTAGCATTAAAACGGAGGACCAAACGAACTCGGATGGAGACGTGTGATAGCTTGCCGGAAACTCTCAGCGAGACGCTCCGAGTCCACTACTGAAATGCCAGGAACACTGAGTTCTGCCTACTTACTATAAATAGTAAGCACCCTAGAAACCCTCTGGAAACTTATCCGATTGGCCTGAAACTGAAAACACCTAGGCCAAACACCCCTCTGATCCTCTGCCAAACCTCGGTTAGCCCACCGGACCATGATGAAAAGGCTAACTATAAGGCACGAAATAATGTGCCCAAAAAGGGGACATTACAAAGACAAGCAAGCAGTCGAGATAGGAGGTTAGATATAAGGGAAGAAGTCAGAGTGCACACTAAAACTCCACAGCTCCATCCAAGAATTGAGGAAAATGACCAAAACCTTCTCAAACTTACAAAATTTCTTGGACTTTTGCAAGTTCCAACATTTAATGGGAACATGGCTAATGACAAGCAACAAAATTTAGGCAATTTGACCAAGGGAAGACCAATTCAAAAAATTTCCAATCATTTATATTAATTGGCACAATAAGGCAAAATGCGTTAGAAGGTTGGGACTTCAGCAATTTCTTGCATTGTTAGATTGAATCCCAAAAAACCCAATATTCTCATGTTAAAAGAGGAAAAACTTACTTTTACTTTAAGGTTTACATACCTCTCCCATGATTTAATTTTGGGAGTTTTTTGTGCAAGTTTCCCTTTCATGTAAACCACGTTTTTATTTTTTCTAAGAAATTTAATTGATGGGAATGCACCCAATCCAACACTTGATGTTTTAAAAAAATGCTAATCCAACTGAATTCTATCATATCTGCACAAATAATTATGTCCCAAGAAGTGACCATACAACTTTTGTAAAGAAGCACCACCAATGGAGAGAATGATGAAGTATTCAAAGTGATGTTTCTCTACTGCTGCTGTCACCTAAACAGTTTCAGCTACTGGATTGCCTGAGAGAGGAACAGAAATAGACTATTTGCCTAGGAATGTTGTGGAAATTCATTGAAAATGGAAGACTATATGAAGCCTGACCCTATTAAGAAAAGCAAATATAATGTGCTATGACAGGTAGCATGTATGAAGCAAGCAATACTGCAGAGATTGAGTACACAGTTAGAGAGAGGATGTGGCAAGGAAGAGAGGTGTCAAAAGGAAGAACACATAAGAGAGTTATAAAGGGAGTAAACATTAATAAATCAGCCTCTAATAAAAGCAACAAGGATTACTACCTATGGTACGATGAAATAGGGTTCAAAGCAGGGGTTATTGTGAGGAAATATTTAAGTAAATCATTAAAAAAATTATAATGTATAGAAAACTAGTGGAGGTCACAGATATGGAAGATGGAGCTAATTTAGGATAAGAAAGGTGTTGTGACAAGGATTGAATAAAGATAAGCGTAGTGTAATATATGACTCAAAAATAAAAGTTGCCTACATTGACAGAACTGTGATGGAAGGGAGAACTAAAATTATTAGAAAATGCAATGCTAACTAATATGTGTATGGTGAATAAAGTGAAAATTATTCGGATTGATCATTCGTTTCTTGGAAGAGGCAACATTATATACCACTAGGAAGAGCTTGTGTAGACTACTGAAGCAGATGGTCTTTTAGAGATGAATACCATAAATATCACAAAGTGCATTCACAGGCAAAGCTTATGCTTTGACGTCTGTTCACAATGTTAGACATGTATTCATTTAAACACACACATATCAATAAAAACAATGCATAAATGCACACTCACGCATACATGTACATATATACATACATACATATATCAAGTATTAATTCTCTCAACTACTATCCATGCCTGTTTGATGATGGCTTGAAAAAACTTTAAATCCACCAAGTATGGAAGATCGGTTACCAGTTGGGGATTCAAGTAATGATTTGTTAATTGTCCACATCTGGAAGGAATGAATATTAGTTAAAGCACCTCTATAAGGTCTTGCCAAGAGCAGCTCCCTTCCAATTTAGGGTCTGCCAAGATCCAGGACATGTATCACTGTTTAGGAAATCATTTTGTGAGGAATTAAAACTGAAGTTAAAACATCGAGACTAGAGTTTAACATCAGAAGCATAGTGCAGCCATTTCATAGAACTTTCACATCAAATACTAGATGTCAAATCCCCCTTTCTCCTCTACTGTTTAGGGTTTATAGTACATTTTTATGGTCAAAAGTCAAACAAAATGCATGAAAAATGTCACTTTCTATTGAGATTATCCCAAAAAAATCAAAGGTATTCGCTCTTTGAAAAATGCCCAAAATAAGTCAATGCGCATTTCATAACCAAATCCAGTTCTGAAACAAACCATACCTGGGCAGACTTGGTTATGCCAATTCAATAACATAGATGAAAAGCCAATGAATTCTCAAAGAAAACAAAAAATAAGGATTTCACTCTTTAGTAATCCATGATGTGAAGAGAGTTATCTATAGCTTCTCAAAGAAGACAATACTTATAGATTTCATTCTTTTGTAATCCATGAAGTGAAGAGAGTAATATTCTCAAAAAAATTACAACTCCTGTGCTCTTGTAGGACCCATTCCTTTGGGGAAAAAATAATACTAATTTGACTAGTATTGTAGTTGCACCTTTTATCATTGCACCTCCTATCTCGTATGCTTTTGTATTTGCGCAATAGAATCCTTCCCCCAAGCTCATGCAAGCCTCTCGTGCTCATCACATGTTCATTCCTCTCCCTCTTTTTGTTTAGTAAATGGGACAACTCTATAGTTAGGGCCCCAATAATGACCAAGCCCTCTTTTTCCATTTGCTCCTCTCGTAAGATTTCTTGCAACGCTTTGTTGGTGGCATTATGGTTCAAGCAATCATTGAGCCCACAAAACATTCCGGACAAGAGATATTATAAGAATACAAAAGTATAGTTTCTTTTGTTCAAAGGCAACAGGGTTTCAGAAAATGCCTTCCAATGGGTGGACATAAAAATATGTATTGACACATGGACAGATAGATTTCATAGCATGCAGAACATTATTATACAACACTATTTGGAGAAATAATCCAGAATGTTGCCAAAAAAAATCCATCACAGCATTGCCTAGAGGTTTGAACTTTGGAATGACTTTTAACAGAGTTTGACAAGTATAACCAACTTCATTCAGGATATATTTTGAAGTAATTAGTTAGCTAATTCATAAGGGACATGAACATGACTCATACCTCCAATTACATGAGAAAAGGGTGTCCCCTTGCTTCAAAAGGGACCTATCTTCATGCAGATTAACTTCTTCTGACTTCAGGGATGTCGTTGCCTCTTCAGCATCATCAGATAGAATCTCAAGTCGGCTTTTCAGGCTAGTAATAATATCACCCTGAAGTTATAAAGAACACATTTGAGTAAAAGAAACACATGAAGTTGTTCCCTCAAATGACTACAAGAAGAGAAATCAAGGACAGAATGAAAAGTTTCCAGCAATTTTCCTTAAATACATATAAAGCATGAGTATCTTTGATAGTTTGCTCCTCTAAGTAAAAAAATTCTTTGAATTTTCAGAATCATAACGTGAATTCCAAACAAGAAAATACATAATATTGCATTAAGAACAGTAAGCATGGTGTTGCTTTTAAAGCAAGCTACAAAGAAACTTCACTATCATGTGTTCTAAGTTTCGAACTTCAATCCATGTAGAAATAAATGTATATTTTGCCTAAATATCAGAAGTTGCACTTTTCTCCATTTAATTCCCCAATATGCTCTGTCTTGATGACCTCTGATGTGCGAAAAATGCAAATTTCATAAGGGAATTGCAGTTTAGAAGATTGACTTTTGCACTAAAACTAAACAATGAAAAGAGAATATCATGCCACGTGCCAGACAACTTTGCCTGCTAGACTCCTTACAATTACTAAAATAATACCTAGGCACAAGAAAAGGGAACGACAAGCAAAGACCAATATAAAACTAGGTATGAAATGGGGGAAAACCTCTTACAATGCTTTTGCACCCACTCATAAAATATTTCACGCATGTCAAAATCTCTTTTGGATGCATCTATTTTCTGCAATGGCTTAAATGGATTTATGCCTGCTTCCTGCTTACAATAGAAAAAAATAGCGATTTCTCCCAGCTTGTCCAGCCTGGTTTCCCCTGCCCTAGACACTCCCTTGTGAACGTTCTCTGAGCCTTACGCAGCCATGTCACAACATCAGTCCCAGTCTCAGTTCACAATCTCCTGCTTGACCTTTATAAGCTTCATGTTTCTTTGAGAGGTCCTTCCTTAGTGATGCTACTATAGTCATATCATGTCTTATGTTTCAGCATATACCACTTTAGGTTTAAACCTCTTAATTTGTTACCATTTTATTGTTCTTTATATTTAGTTACTCATCTTATTTACCTTACCCTAGAGCCTTTCTACCCTAGTATATTTTCTTATAATAGTGATTGCACTTTCCTTCTTTCTCTCTTTATTTCTTTACATTTTTCGGTGTACTCTTTCAACACACTCATCAAAAACAAACTAACAAAAGGTAACATTAAAAAAAAGAGTGTTTAGGTGGTCAATAGAACTCTTCTAACAAGCCACTCCCTCATGTAGATGCACCAATCAACACAAAAAGATGTTCTCTACAGAACCACAAGACTACAGTAAGTCGCTTCATCCATATATAGAATCCTCACAAATTCCAACTACATAATAATTATATATGCCTCAAACTGGTATTGAAATATGTTGTGTGTGTCAGGACGCAAGATCATATGCAGCAAGTTACAGATGTGGAAGAAATTTACCGTTCTGTGTGTCAACAAATTCACACCAAGACCTCACAAAAGATGTATATGCAAAGTTGTATTGTACGATATCTAGCAAATTGTTACCAATAAATGTGAATGGAATATTTCAAGAATCATTTACCTTACCTTTCTAAATACTCATAGAGTGATTACAAAGAAACTCATTACCACGCCATTTTTTCTACCAGCTCTCTATTTTGGTGCTCTTATATGGCATGTAGGTTGTTCATATCTGCCACCAGAATAGGAAAGAGAATGCATACTTCCATCTTTAGAAACTTGTGATGTCACTCAATCAGCGTGAACTTGAACTTTGTAGGATTAAAAACATGTTGTAACTACACATTAAAAAGATTTTGTATTGAGTCAAATATCAAACCACAATTTAATCAATTCTTGTTTCTGAGACAAATCTAAGTCCTTTTTCCTTGTAGCCAAAAACGTTGTCATCCTTGATTTAAAGTCAAAATTTTGAGGCTCTTTTGAGACAAGGTTAGCATACAAATTTTAATACAACAAAAGGCAATGAAGTGTTAAGGCAAACGGAATGGTAATCAATATTTCTCTAAGGCTCAACAAATGAAAAAGCACTTGAAGGCAATTTTAAGTTAGGAAAGGGCATAGACCTAAGTGGCCTTTGATGAGCCACAAGATCAGAAAGCCATGTTTGAGGGCCAAAATCACTAGGAAATGTCTCCAAAAAACTTGAGTGCATTTCTAGGGGATCCAATGTCATGTTACAAAGCAAAAATCTCTTAACCATATAGTGCATGCACTTTTCAGTGTCACCAATATTGGTATCCCTGCAAAATTGTTCCGGCAATCACATTTGTAGCAAATAACCATGACATTCTTGTCATTTAATCAAAGTCAACCAAGCTTTCCATTCAATCTAATTGTCAGGTTGTCAATTTTTCCACTAACAATGTTTGCCAATCGCACTTGGAAAAGGAACAGCAAACAAGGATAATCAAGTTCTTAGTAGTTTGATAGCTCCAACAAGAAACCAGAAAAGATGCAATGACGAAGACATAAATCCAAAAACAAGATAAGCAAGGGGTTAAGAAAGCTCCCCTATGTCAACACAAAATTGTGCCAAAGGTGACAAATAATCAAACCATGCCAATGAAGGAGGACAAATGATGAGGTTTCGCACAAGCTCAAGGTGGTAAATCCAATTTGGAATAACACCCAAAAGTGACGAAATCGAGTGGAAACCCTACCAAGCCAAGAAAGAACTATTAAGTGACAAGTCCTGATGCATTTTGTAAGCAACAACGCTACTATCAATTTCCAACAAAGGTGGCATTGGTGTTGCAAAAGTGTGCAAAAAGAGAAATAAGGGAAATCACCAAGTCCAAGCACTTCCTCAAGGTGGCAGCCAAGTTAACAAGTTCTCTTGACCCCCCCGCATACTCATACGGGTCAAGTTCAGAGGCCGAGATGGCTCTAGGATTGTCCAAGGCCTGCCCTGATAACTCAAGGTGCCCGAGGGGGACCAAGCCAAACCCAACCAAACCTAGGGCAGCCAACAACCCAAGGGCCCATAAAAACAAGCGTTGATTAGTTTTTAAACTAAAAAATTCCTAAAGAACCTAATTTCACCCTAACGTGAAGGCATATAACCTTATTAATTTCGTCACAAACATAGGGAACCAAAACAACATTTTTTGCCTCCAAGTTGTCATTGTTCATTTTTTAATATTGCTAAATTTTACAAGACAGAAACCTACACCAATAGGAGAGAAAGAGCTGCATGCGGAAGATTTATCCATCAAAGGTGACTGAATTTAGTAAACTAATTTTTTCAAGTTTTGAATTTTTTTTCAAGACTTCAACTCTTGTTTAAAAAAAAATTAAGGTTTTAACTTTTAAATATGCTTTTAAACCCTTTATACATAATATAACAGTTATAATGCTGAATTCTTATGTTATTTAAGTTGTAGGGTTGTAAATTTGTCATGATTATTTCATTTTTCTGTATTCATACAGAATGGTTGGTGGTTCTAGTTCAGTAGTTGCCCCACATGCAGAGAGCTCATTTTAAATTGACATGACATCACCTCTTTGGCAATACACAACCATGATTGAACAACTTTCTAGTGGTTGAATTTGTCGTTGGCACTGTTGCAAAATGCAGAAATGAGTATAAGGGCTCGTACAATTGACTGAAAGCTCACTTGTGCAATGTTTCTGGCTTGGGAACAAAAATTGCAAAATGCAGAAATGAGTATAAGGGCTCGTACAATTGACTGAAAGCTCACTTGTGCAATGTTTCTGGCTTGGGAACAAAAATTTGTGTAATAACCCCAATGGGTTATCCAATATTTGTCCTAAAATATTCAATTAGTCCTAGAGTAATTTTGTCAAACAGTTGTCAAGTAAAGTCTGTTCTGAGTTTCTGAGATCTTTGAGTCACAAAATACAATACTTCTTGCAAGAAATTATGCATCGAAAATTATCAAATACTTGAAGAGAATTCAGAATATTTATCTGCAATCTAGAAGCATGAATTTTCCAACACTTAATATTCAAAACTCAATTCTGCTAAATAAATTTAATACTTCAGCATTTGAGCAAACAATGGGCATGTCAATGAGTCTTCTCAAATGTAACATGACTTATACAGCTAGAGCTGAATAACAAAACTAAATGAAGATTAATGACAGAACACTGACCATAGATAAACCATTACAACATACAGATTTCAGACCTCTCAGGACCTTGCCAAACGCACTTCTCAGCACTTGTTAACTAATGATCCTGGCTGAAGATAGACACCAAATTGTATTGGGCTGTTGTGAAATGTATTTGCACTAGTTTCTCTGTCCTGCATCTGGAATTTGCAAGGCTATTATAACATCCAATGAGTCAATCTGCAGACTGGAGTATTCTCTTGGATGTCTTGACTTGCTACAGCACTGTGTAAACTTTAAATCCCCTTTTTCTTGCTTCAAATAGACTCTGCAGTACCTAAATGCCCAGGTCGTCTTTATATTTGCTCTAAACTCAGAGTTTCTAACCTCCTCAATGAGAACAGCTGCCTATGAATTGTGCCCAGAAATGTACAGTAGAAGTACTAATGAACTAAGCTTTTACCTTCCAGAAAACGATGCCAAAATCTTCCTCAACTTACACCATTAAGCTCTGCTGTGAATTCTGATTTGAATCCACCAATCTCGGAAGGTATGGGTTTCCGTCCAGCCTTCACTAATTCCAAGGGGTTTTGTCCCTAGAATATCCAATCACTGATTTCCAGCAACAATGGAGAAATAGTATCAATATCCAATTTTCATAACATAACTCAAATGAAAGGATGGCCTTGCTTATATAACTTTTTAGTGGGTGAATGCTTGTACTTTTTGCAATGTGGGATATAACATACTTTACTTTTTCCTCCTTATGAAGTAGCTTCTTGAACAAGCTGGAATAACTAAAGTGACTTTATATTATAACTTTAATATAGTCACTTCATAATTCAATTAATGATATGCACTTAATAATTAGTTATTATTAAAGTATAGCTTTAATAATAATTATAATATTATAACTCCATCATTAATCATCGCAAATCAACTCTGACTTCACCAGGAGGTAGCCCACTACATTCACTGCTAACCGGGGTGCCTTACTAAAAATAGTAAGGGTCCATCTCTGTCACCCACTGACTTAATATAAATAGTAAGTCCCCAAAAACAGAACCAAAAACCTTTGAATAGCAATGCCTAAGAACAAATGAAGGATCTGGTGAGGTAAACACTTACAACGGTCACTTGAAAAGCTCCGTGATGCCCCAAACTGGACCTTTTAAACAATTCCACTAGCCTATGAGGGTCAAGAAATAGGTTAATCCCTCAAACTCTGATGCTGACGAAATGGGGGAACATTACAATTTGACAAGATTAAATAAAAAGGGTTTCGAAAGCATTAAATAATGGGGTGTATTAAAGAAAAAGACGATGTCAACATGGTAAGTAATAGATCAAAGGAAAGAGCACATCCCAAAAACCTCCCAGAGACTTATCACAATTGGCTGGCCAACATCCTTACATGTCATGGCCATTGTCTTCCAAAGAAGAGAACATCCCTTTTCCTTCACATAAATGAGGCCCATTTGGAAAAGGCCTTCAAGAACGGAGTGACAACCATTGCTAATGTACCTACTGATTACATATACAATAACGACATGTATTTGTGAGAGTTCGCAAGGTAGCTGACCTTTTGTCCGTTAGTAACTTAGTACCAAGCATGAAAAGGTGCACACCACCTTATTGGCCAAGGAAAAAGCTTCACTAGAGGCATCATTGAGAATAATTAGAGGTACATGAGCCAAAACAGGTTTGTCCATCAATTCTAAAGGATAGAAATATTGCAAAAATATACCACTTATCAATGGCAATGCAATGTTCCCCAAGGGGGTAATGTTTTAGAATGTAGAAGATTGTGAGGGCAAGTGAAGGATGCAACTTTCATTGCAAATATCTTCATACGATCCATTAAAATGGTGGGCCCCAAAAATGTTATCCAATTCATAATTGACAAATGCTCAAAATTGTAAGGTAGTCAATTCTATAATAGAGCATACATATGGGCAATTTTTTTGAAAACCATCTGTTGTCAACTCAACTTGATATTGCAAAACATTGGCACAGAGATTGAATTGCTCAAAAAGATCTACACGGAACATGAGAAGATTCAAACGTTTGTAATCTAGTCATCATATGTCACAAGGAAACTTTAGGTCATTCTCCAACTTGACTTGTTGAAGGTAATTTAGATTTTATTTTTTAGCATTATAACTTTTAATTTTTTTAATTGTTGATATGCGACATGTCATCTACATTTTAATAATTCAATTTGTTTTTTAACACCATGTTAGGTTGTTGAAACTAAATTTGTATCACACAATCATCTTACGACTTGTGAGAGTGCAAGATGCAGATGCTTTGGGCACTATAGTCATTAACACTCTTTGGAGTGTATAACGGCAAATCACGTACACAAAGCTCAAAAAATCAATACATTGATCCTATATGATTAGTGGTGGCTCATGTGGGATATAGTTTGAATTTTGCATAGCCCATCATCAATATGATTAGGTCTGGTGATACAAATCACCTATGTCTGGGTGTTATTTATGATCGCAAGGACTCCATAGTTGAAAAAAAAAGCACCACAATAGAAGCCAAGGTGTATGACACAAAAAAACATTTTTCATAAGAGTACAAAGGATCATTGTTGACTTTTAAAACAAAATAAACAAACCCTTGCATCTCCTAGAATTTTCTTTATCTCCAAAATATAGATGCAAAGAAATATTTTCCTTGCCAAGTAGGGTGGCTTCATATAGGGATGAGAATGATGTCAACTACAAGACTACATTTTAAAGAATATTCCTAGATGTAGATATAAAAAGTGTTGTCTTGAATGAATTTGGCCACTTCATATCTTCAAAGAATTGTGTGCTTGCACTCTAAGATAAGTACAAAAACGATGTTCATGAATGGTAGTAAGTACATGGCCAAGGCTCTGTTTCCTTGCAACTTCTTGCAATAAAATTTTTCTCTCATGTTTGCATCTATTTATTTTTTAACATCATTTTTTATTTCTCATTGTAAAATATAAATTTAAAATTTATATTTTTTGGTTGCAAATGTTGTGTGCAAATTCAATAAGTTGCAAGTTCTTCTCAGTTAAGCACAACTGATTGGGTGTAAAAAAAGTACATACTCCTCCATCCACTTAGTTGCAAGTAATTCAATAAGTGGAACTAGAGTACATACTCCTCCATCCACTTAGTTAAGAACAACTGACTGGGTGTAAAAAAATGTTGATGATTTGGTCTTTGTGCACTCCAATTTTCATCCCTTGTCACATATGTGATGTGTCTTTTAGCCCTAAGTTAATTTATGCAATAGATCAAATTGTAATTATTATGATCAATAATTTTATTACATTCTCCGCTTTCTTTTCTTCACTTATCAAATCATAAATTTAAAAGATTTAGGAAAGTAGTTGCTCAACCAATGTACCTATATAATTAATAACCCCTCTTCATAAATAACTATAAGTGTTTTATTATTCACTTTAATCAAATGACATTTGACTAAAACATTTCTTTTCACTCATAAAATTGAGTTTCTTTTCACCCTGAAGATATGTAATCATTTACATCCTTTTCTCTATTTTACTCTATTATATCAACATTTTATTTTCACTCTTGGATCCATTTCACCTCTTAATTTTTCTCTCTTTTCTTTGGGCAAATAGTTCTATAATAATATAAGAGGCTTAATTACAATGAGAGGATGGTGAAGAATTCAGATCTAACTTCTAAGTGTGCCAACTTAGATGCTACAATTGCACAAATTGTTGATGTTTCTATAGATCAGGAAGCTCTTGCACATGACATGACATTCATTTTGTTTGCAAACACAAAGAAGAGAGACAAATACATTTTGAGCAATAAAATATGTCAAGAGTGAAAAAAGCACCTTGGTTGAGGACAAAACAGTCATTCGTGATCATTTGGGCACGTTCATTTGGGCACATTTGTAGCAGCTCATGACGTACCCAAAGAAGCTTGAGTAAGATTTAGAACAGCCCACCATTGATTTGGAGCTGCCTACCTTCATTTTGGAGCAAATTTAAAGAGGCAGGTTTGTAGTTTTTGTTTTATTTTTTGCTCTCTTTTTCCAAATTTCCAATGTATTCCACGTTTGTCTTTAATTTTATTTTAGATTAATGAACACAACAAACCCTAGCTGTTTTTGCATTGTTTATTAATAATTTAGATGTAACCCCTAATTGTTCTTAGTTTTTTTCTTTTTCTTTTTTATTTGATTAGAATGTGCAATTTTTTTTATTTTTTTCATTTATAATTTATTGCAGCCTACAATTCATTTATAACTCATCCCAATTTTCAAGCACTATCAACCCCAATTAAGCAATCCCAGTTGGAAAATATCATCCATGGGACAAAAAAGGGGAAACATGTAAAGATGGCCACGCAAAAATGCTTGAGGGGGGGTATTAATCAATTGAATTATCACCTTGCACACATACCGTGTCGTGATGCTAAACCAGGCCCAAGCACACCTCTCAAAGTTATACGTGAAGTGCAAAGACAACAAGAGACTTTTGAAGTACAATGACTAGAGGAGTTTACCCTTTACCTTTGGGAGGTGTTCGCATTCAAGTGCTTTATGTTAAATGGACCCATATGATTATCATGTTAATTATGTCCTTATAACCTGCTTCAGTCGTTGACTATTGCAAGATCTTGTGTCCCATCTCAAGTAACTCCTTAATTGCATTTTCTATCTCCTCATTGTGCCTCTTAAGATGTCAATAAGAAGTGGTAATCACTGGTTTGGCTCCCCCATCTAGCTCAATGGCATGCTCTATTCCCCTCTCAGGTGGAACTCATGAGGAATACTCCCGAACACCTTGTTTTACTTACATAGCAACCTCTAAATATACCAATAGTAATTATTCTTTTGCTCGGCTGTAATTGCAGGAATTGTTCACATAATGAGACGGTTTGCTGCCCACTCTACCTAATTGTGCCTAATCAGCCACTCCATCCTCTTGAGTGATACCACTATAGGCCCTCCATTTAAAAATCATTGAAGTACCACTTTCCTACCTTTGTGTTCAAACCTCACTTCTAACTTTTGTAAGTTGAAAGATAATCCTAGAGGTGATAATATCTATGTCATGCCACGAATAACATCATTGTTCCCCATGTAAACCACATAGAATTCATCTTTCATCTCATAATCATCCAACTGTATACTTAGATTAAAGATCTTACAACTACAAGGAAGCTTATACCCGTTAAATTCCATTACCTTAATCCATCATGCTCTTCAGTTTGTAATCCCCTCTTAGCTACAAACCTCTCATCAATGAAATTGTGTAGCTCTAGCATGAATTAAATCAGCTACTTGTTGCCTTTGTATTGTGTCTCTTACCTTGAAAGTGATTGCCTTTTGAGCACTAGTAAGTTGTGCAACGGTCCTATCATCTGTCAACTCTTCTTCTGATGTTTTTTCCTCTCCGCTACTCTCTGAATCAGATTGTTGATCTGATATTTCTTAGCAGATTCCTTAGCAGAAAAAATACTCCAACTGCTTAGCCTTTTATTTAATATTGCACTTATGTGAGGGGTCCCAAGGTTCTCTGCAATGGCACCACAATTCCCTCCTTTTGCGGTCATTCAGCTCCTCACTGTCAAACCTGTTTAGATCTCTCTGTGCCTGATGTGATTCATTTTGGAAATGTTTTTTTATCCTTGTCCTTCTTATGAGGGAATCTCTTAGACTAAAATTTGCTCCTAGTAGTAGAGGCCTCCATGTCTCTAGCATTTTTGATGGCTTTCTATAGAATAGGTGGACTAAGAGCCTTAATCCATCCTCTCAATGGATCTGTCAACCCATCCATAAAAAAGATCCATGAGTCTTCTCTCTGAAATATCAGTGACTAACACAGCAAGTCTATGAAAATCTGCAATGTATGTATCAATTGAACCCCATTGCTTTACCTGTGCCAACTCTTTGAAATGCAGCTCCATGTCCTTTTTATCAAACCTTTCAATCAACTTCTTTGTAAAATCTGCATAAGAGGTGATACAATTATGCCCAATGGTATCAAACCATAATGCCAACACCCATGCGCGATGCATCAAGATGTATAGTTGCAGATTTAATAGCCTCTTTGTCTGGCATAGGATTGAGCTAGAAATATGTGTCTACCTTTCGAAGTCAAGCTCTAGCACAAGTCTTACATGAACCATTATAATAAAGTAGAGTCAACTTCTCTACCTTCTTCTGCAACCCATAATTTTGTGCTCTAACATCAACGCGGGGCCTATGTTTCATCCTAACATCCATATGATTCCCCAATGACATAGTGTAAAGAACCCAACTGGCTCTGTCTATTGAAACCATTCAAAACTCTATTCCTTTCTTTCTAGGAAATTACTTAATAAACTGGAAATGTATTTCTATCAATTTAACTCGTAGTTTTGAAGTAACATATTGCAAATAATGATAGTATAATATGAGATTGGTAATGATGCTCTGAATTTCAGAATTCGTTTCCTTATTCAATTTGCTGGGAACATTACAAATTTGACTATCATTCGAATCTTATTTGCAAATAAAACAAAAACATTTAAAAACCTGGTATTCTTGCCGCAGCCTTCACATAACTCCTTGGCGTGAATGGTAAGTGGCGGCAACTATGGCTTTTTGCAACAATGATGGTGCTACGCTGGTGTCCTCACGCGAGCAGCTTGCTAATGTTGCGCGGCCAGCAATGATCCTCACGCGGTGATCCTATCCCCGTAGCCAGTCTTCCAGCAGCAGTTAGTATTAACGCTGCCTATTCTACCTTCTCCACACGCGAGCTATTACTACAGCCC
>MU227798.1:1845952-1886524 GCA_018584345.1 Thuja plicata
CTGGAAAATACAAACACAAAAGAAACAATCCTTCTACAACTTCTGTCTAATTCTCTAAGACCACAAAATAAGTACAGGAAAATCTATTATTTTAATTAAAATTTACAGAAGTTCAGCGAAAGGATCCACTTGGGATCTTTCATATTTTGTTTGTGGCCTCTGCTCGGCCATTCGCCCTTGGATAGTACGGACTGGAAAATGAGTGAAAAAATTTGTACTCATTTGTCATTGTTCTGATTATTTGATTCACAAAATGCACCCCCCTGTCGCTCGTAAGTTGTAGTGGTATGCCAAATCTTGTTATTATTTGTTCATAGAGAAATTTTGCAGTACTGAGAGCTATGTTGTCTGGGAGTGCTCATGTCTCGGCCCATTTTGTAAGGTATTCAATTGCTACCACTATGTATCTGCATCTGTGATTATTGCTAGTAGGTAGGGGCCTTACAAAGTCCAACCCCCACCGCTCAAACAACTCTTGTGGTTGGGATGGAAACAATGGCATGAAGTCTCTTTTCAGGGGTTTCCCTGCCCTCTGGCACGTATCACAGCTCAGCACCCATTCCCGAGCATCTGCATACACAGTGGGCCACCAGAGTCCTGCCAATAGTACCTTCCGGATTATTGCATCAGGTCCCATATGGCCTCCCGCCAACCCTTCATGTGATTCCCTCAGGATTCCTGAGATTTCTTCCTCCATCACACATCTCCTTAAGATCCTATCTGGCCCCATCTTGTATAGTAATCCCTCTATTAATTGAAATGTCACGCTTTTGAATGCAATCTTTCTCCTTTCCGCGATTGGCATCTCTTGGGAATGTGGTTGTTGAGAGGTACTATCCTATCCCTTCATACCATTGAGGTAATATAGCAATTTGAAATAGGTGGGCATCAGGGAAATCCTCATCTATTCCACTTCCAGAAGCTTCCCCCGACTTGATTCTTGATAATTGATCTACGATTACATGACTTTTTCCAAGCCGGACTATGATTTTAAAAGTAAATTCTTGCAGGAGGATTAGCCATCTGCTGACTCTCCCTTGGATTATAGGCTTATTCACGAGATACATGAGTGCTTGATGATCCATAAAAAATTTAAAAGGAGTAGCTAATAGGTAATGTCTAAATTTCTGAACTGCATAAACCATACCTAGTGCTTCTCTTTCCGTCGTACTGTAATTCCGCTCTGCTTTTGATAATAGCCTGCTTGCGAAGTACATTGGATGGTCTAGTCCTTCCTTCCCCATTTGTGCCAAGGTGGCTCCTATTGCATAGTTACAAGCGTCCACATGGACGTGAAAGTCCTTGTCCCAGTCCGGGTATATGAGAATTGGGGCACCTACTAGTCTCTTCTTTAGTTCCTCGAAGGCCTCCTCCTGTTCCTTCTCCCAGCAGAACCGCTCTCCTTTCCTCGTAAGTTTTTCTAAGGGTAGATTATTCTAGCAAATCCTTCTATAAATCTTCTATAGTACCCCACATGTCCCAAGAAGGACTTTAGTCCAGTAACATCGGATGGAGCTTCCATCTCCACAATTACCTTGATCTTGTCTGAATCTATTTTCAATCCTTACACACTATATGGCCTAGGAGTCTGCCTTGTGGAACCATGAATCTGTATTTTTTGGATTCAAGGCTAGTCGGGACCCTCTGCATTGATCCATGCATTCGCCAATGATCTTGAGGTGGCGCTCCTTTTTGCTATACACTGACCAGTCATCCAAAAAAGCTCTGAAGTTCCTCACAGACATGCCATGAAAGATATGGAGTATGATTCTTTGGAAGGTGGCTGGTGCATTGCACAATCCAAAGGGCATTGTATTGTAAGCGTACACCCCATCTTCCACTACAAAGGTGGTTTTTAGCTTATCCTCCTCAGCAATGCTAATCTGGTTATAGCCCGAAAACCCGTCCATGGAGTATATTTCATGGCCGGCTACCTCTTCTACGATACTATCAGTAAAAGGAATAGGAAAGGGATCTTTTATAGCTACCGTATTCAAGCACCTGAAGTCCACACATATCCGGATTTGGATCCCGTCCTTTAGTGATATAAGTATAGGAGACACCCAATCACTAGTTTGTACCTTGAATATGATTCCTGCGTCCAACATTTTTGTGATTTCCTCCTGAACCTTGGCAACATAGTTCTTATTCATTCGATAAGGTCGCTTGCGCACAGGTCTTGCCCCTGGTATCAATGGTATCCGATGGACACAATTCCGATGGTACTCCTTTTAGGTCTTTATATGTCCATGCGAATACATCCTTGTACTCAAGAAAAAATTTCAATGCTTCTCCCTTCAATACTGGGTCCCAGTCGTCCCCTATGAAGATTTCCTTGGGTTCATCCTTCTCGCCCAAGTTTATTGTTTGCAGTTTAGCCTCTTTGTATTCTATCTTTCCACCAAATGTGTGTTTTGGTTTGTTATTGATGGTTGTTGTGCCTTCCTTGTATTCCTTATACTCCTCGGGGTAACTCTCCTCTGCTTCTTGGATTTGCAACATATTGCACTCTGGCTGGAATACCTCATAGTCGCCCATCTGCCAGTGAAACAGGCCGTTGAGGGAACTAGTTTTGTCTTCTGAACATTCCCCTAGCCAGAGCACTCCATCTGCTTCGGCTCCTTCTTTGTCTTCTCCGTCTGAGTCAGATGTGAGATCCTGACTTACAAATTGATTCCTCATATCTATTGTGTACTTTCCCCCATCGACCTCTATGGATAAGGTATTCTTTTTCCAATTATGGGTGGCCTTGGCTGCCACCAGCCAACCTCTCCCTAACAATGCATCGTACCCCTTCTTTTCCAGAGTAATTACCACAAAGTCGAGGAGAAACTGTTGTGTACCGATCCTTACCTTTTGCCCCATTAAGGTTCCTATTGGTTTGATTCCATGCTGATCTACTCCTACCAATTGAAATGTGGGTGGCCAGAGGGTGGGTTTTCCTAGAGCCTTCCAAGTCTCCTCTGGTAGAACATTCACACCGGATCCTCCGTCCACAATAGTATTAGATAGTTTGCACCCCATTATCTGCATTTCCACTACTGCAGGTGTCCTCCCTGTCCCTATAGTGAATAGAGTATCCACCTTTTCTGCTAGTTTTTCTTCTTTCTCCTCCTCCTTAAGGGTTTCCTCTTGCCTACTTATTCCTTGTGATATTGCTACCCGTCGCTGAGGTAATGTTTCTAATAAATCAATAATTTTTACAGGAATAGTGGTTTCCAATACTTGTTTCATGATGCTAGGTACTAGCCGGTTATTTGGGGATTTAGCAGCACTTCCTCTTCCTCCCTCTGGCATGTTATTTCTAATCTCATTCCTTGCTTCTTGGAACCTTTCTTTTTCTGTAGCTATGTCAAGGTATGCAAGTTGCCTGGATTGCATTCTTGTTATGGCGAATACTTCACTCTCTGATTCTGCAATGTCAAGCTTGTTCACCCCCTTTTGTCTAGGGCAATTGGCATCCTCATGATTTCCTGGTCCACACCATTTACACAACATCCCTTCATTTTGTCCTCCCCCGCTCTGGCAATCTCGTGCAAAGTGTCCCCACTCATTGCATCACCTACATTGGATCATGGGTCTTCCTTTAGAATCATACTGGATTGCTCTCCAGGGTGTGTTATTATTGTTGTTATTATTACTGTTGTTGTTGCTCCCGCGTCTATTGTTTCAGTACCCTCCAGGTGAAGCTTATGTATTTGTGTTACGTGGAGGGGTGGCGGGTGGTGTGGATTGTTCTCCTTGGGTGAAAAATACTTGAGCACTCCGTGCCTTTAGATTGTAGGGGCAGTCTTTGATTGTGTGGCCTAACACCTAACAAATATCACAGAAAGCTTTGCGGGGACTTGTTCCTTTTGTATGCCCCTCCTCACAATCTGTACACCAGAGTTCCCTCCCTTCTCTTTTTTCCTCCTTACTTCCCGTAACTTCCTTCATCAACCGCATCATGTCTTTTCGTAAGGCCTGGATGGTCTTGGACTCGTCCCCACTTTCTTCTGAGCTCTCACTCCCACTTCCCTGCTTCTTAGCTTTGGAAGTTTTATTTTCACTTTCGATGTCCATTGCTCGGGTGCATGCCTCTCCAAAGGATGATGGCGGTACTATCTTCATTTTCCGTTTCAAGGACGGGGTTAACCCTTCAATGAACCATCTTTTTTTCAATCCGTCAGTAGGTTTGTTATCCAATTTTCCTATCAATTCCTTGAGTCTCCTGGTATAACCCCTAACTGACTCGTTTTTCCCTTGCCTGGTATTATAGATTTATGTGACTATCTCATCATCATCACGTAGGAGTCTGAATTCCTCCTCAAAGGCAGTACGGAGGTCCTTCCATGTGGTTTCCTGGGCAGCCTCCAAGTCTGTGTACCAGTCAATAGCGATCCCTCTTAGTGTGGCAGGGAGGGCTTTTAACCATTCATCTGTATCGTTTTCTCCATTGGCCTGCCATATGGTGATACACGTTTTACAATGTCGGGCCGGGTCATCCAACCCTTCTCCAGTAAATCTGGGAAGTTTCTGCTTGACTACTGCCATTCTTTTCCCTCCTGCCGGGAGATGGACACTTCCTCCTGCCGGGAGATGGACACTTCCTCCTACCGGGACGCTCCCTCCTACCGGGACGCTTCCTCTTGTCAGGACTCTCCTTCCTATGGGAATGCTAGAACTAATGCTCTCTCCTTCTCCTTGTGATTCCTCTATGTGGGCGGAGTGGTGTTCCTCCCGGTACTCTGTTTCAGGGTTCTCCCCTCGTCCCTTCAATGTTTTCGAAATGGCCAAGTTGGCTATTCCTTCTATGGTGTTTTCGATCAGGATTTCCTCAAGTTGTCCTTGTCTTAGAGACTGGTTCCCCAATCCTCTCAAGCGGCAACGTCTTTCCTCTTGTTGTTGTAGGCCAATGATCTGCAGGGAGGTTTCTTCTTCAGTTTCTTCTCCAGGCCCGCGCTTAGGATATTTGTTTGGAAGCAGGGGCATGAATTTATTTAGTGGACCAAAAGTCTAGCCAAGAGTCGAGGACTTCCGCAAAGTAGATCCTACACCGCTGGTTGTACCGAAATTTGTCTGTACCGTGCTTTTCGTGGAACCGCTCTCTCGGCTTCCCTTCACACGTACCGGTACATCCCAGGCCACCACCAAATGTAGTGTCACTTGATCTTCCCTTGGTATTCCCTCCTCTTCTCTGTGACCTCCAGGTCCGAACTTAGGCAACAGTGCCAAAATGTAGAATGGTTATTAGTCCACAATGTACAGAACAATACAACATATATTCAGTGATACCAACAAGACATTTACCAATAATACAATTATTACCAATACCAATGAAATGCACAGAACACCATACCAAAATACCAAGATAGCGAGGAAATGTTTATTCTATATTTATTACCAGCAAAACCATAACATCCATACAATAAACCAAAGTATATATATAATAGTCGGTTGGTTGGGGAAACCAACGGACGCATCTCCTCATTCCTAACTACCCTCCTGACAAAACATAACTAAGTCTAATACAAAATAACTTTATTTCATACTACACCGACCAAGACTCTGCGAGTCGGAGCCGAGTTCCGACTGCAGAGTTTTTCTAGCTTTGGACTCGAACTCGGCCGAGTCCAGCAGAGTCCTGCTCGGACTCACCGAGTCCAAGGACTCTCCAGACTCTACGAGTCTCGTTGTCTGGACTCTATTGCAGCCAGCAAGAAATAAGGCAAAAAAAAATTAATTAATTAATTTTACTTGCTTTTTTGGGTTTATATTAGTGGAAAAGAGCACATTGTAGACATGGGTGTATTTGGATTCCATGCCTTGATTTCAGAGGACTTCAAAGCTAAATTGGGGGTGACAATCATCAATGAGGTGAAACGATGTATGGTTGAGCTCTCAGTTCACAATGAGGATGAAGTAATAGAGAATGTCGATGGTGAGATGCAGGGATTGTTGTATGGGTGAGATGACTTGGAGGATGTTGATGTTAAAGCTCTATGAAAATAAGCTTAGGTTCTCAATTATTGTGTATTTGATGTTAATTAACTAAATGACGCATGAAAAAAGCTTTAAATCCTTATAAATCTTTGAATTTCTTGGGTTTTTCGAGTGCCGAATCCGAACGTTGAGTCCGAGTCCGAGCCCGAAACCAGCTTGCCGAGTCCGAGGCGAGTTTGAGTCTTGTAACTATGAGCAAACTACTAACTCACAAATTTCATAAAACTCAAAAATACATAAGCCTAAAAATTCCAAATTTATTTCTGATTTGAATAGACAACATTTCTCAAAACTATGAGCAACCTAGATCATTTAATCACATTACATAGCTATTTTAAACATACCTGGAAAATGCAGCAATGATATAGCTTGAGTTGTTCACAATATATGCAATCTAGATGTGACAAAAGTGGACGCCACTCTCCAAAAACCTCACAAAAGCCACGGAGAGGATAAGAAAGACAAAACAGATCCAAATCGACTGCAAACAGCAGCTCTTAACACCTCAAACCTTAACCACCCAACCAAGAAAGAGCATCACCAAACACAAAGAGGTACGACCAGCTCATGAGAGTACAGCCAGCCCAAAAGGAACAAGAACAGCAGAAAACTCCTCGATACTGGTCTCTCCCCATCTTGAACTCCAACAAAACTAAACAATAGATTCCTAAATCAACTTAACTTTGTTTCATGTATGAAAACACCAAGAAATTCCACATATTATGTCTCTCAATGAAGTGAAGAATGTCGCCAACAAAGAATTCCGTCCTCACAAACCAAAGAAGAGCAATCTCCTCGAGAAGAAATGACACTATCAAATATCAAACTCAGCATGAGAAATAAGCTTCACAAAATTGCTTTTATATATCTCCGAGCCAAGTCAACCCCTTTCACTTTTTGCCTTTGATTTAATACAAATCACCTTTCTAACATTCAAATGCAACATTAAATATAAAAGGGCCCCATTCATTTAAAAGAAATCAACTTTCACTTAACAACTGGCCCTGTATAGTCTATTAAAAAAAAAATAACAATAAAGTTAAATCTTTAATTTAACATTATTAATTGATAACTTATTATCATTTTATTTAAAACTATTAGACTTTATAAAATGTTGAGATAGTCATCAGAACTGAATTCACCAACAATACTAAAAAAGGTAACCCTACCAGTTAGCCTAGTTGGTACTCAAAACTAAAATACTAAAAATAGTAAGTATTGGAAGACTAATCCAAAATCATTCCAGACAAGTGCAATGTGCTCATAAATACGGTGGAATCTCTACTAGCCAGCAAGTAGATCAAACTATAGCATAAACTACCTCCACGGTTCCCTAACCCTAACTCATTAGCCTATGGGAACCAACTGAATAGGATAAAGGTCCATCAAACCAGCTAGTTAAGAAGGGAATATTACAGTCTGCCCTTCCCAAAACTACTTGTCCTTAAGCAATCCCAACTTTGGATGCTGCAAAATCTATTCATTCTCCCACGTTGCGTCCTCTAATGGAAAGTTCTTCCATTTAACCAAAAACTTTCTGATGACCCTCCTCCGAAGAGTCTACTCTCTGGTATCAATGATTACCTTTGGAATCAAAATCAACTTCACCTCGTCCAATGGAGGCAACTCAGACGAGGGAACCACATTATGACTGAGTGCCTTCTTGAACCTGGTTATATAAAATACATTATGAACCTCAATGGTCACTAGTAACTAAAGCTCATAGGCAGCTTCTCCAACGCGTCAAGACACTCTGAATGGGCCGTAGAATCTAGATTTGAGCTTCTATAGTCCACCCTTCTTGAAATTAGACTATCTATGTAGCTACAATCTCAAATAAACCATGTCCACAACCTCAAAACTCCACTCTAGTCCATGTCGATCAGCATACAACTTTTGTTGATTCTATGCATGCTGCAAATTTTCCTTCAATGACTTCATGATATCTTGACTCTCCTATATCAAGTCATTTGCCTTAGGCACTCTGCCATCCCCGAAAAGAAGGTCTAAGAAGTTACGAGCCTCATATCCATACAGAGCCATGAATGTTGTCATCCTAATAGACATATGATAGGTGGTATTCTAACAATGCTCAATAAGGTGCAGCCACTTAATCCAAGCTCTCTGTTGTCCAAAGACATAGTTCCCGAGATACCCTTCCATTTACTCACTATCTTTGTTAGTCCATCTGTCTAAGGGTGGCAGCTCGTGCTGGAAGTAAGCTCAATCTCACTCAATTTGAAGAGCTCTTGCCAAAAGATACTTAGGAACTTGATGTCCCTATCACTCACAATGCCCTTGGGCGTCCCATACTATCTAGAAATCTCCCTAAAAAATAAATTGGCTACCTGTGCTACTATATAGGTCATTCAAATACAAAAAAAGCGTACGAACTTGGTTAACCTGTCGACAACCACATAAATACAATCTTTGCCTTGTACATTAGGTAACATTGTGAGAAAATCAATGGAGATAAGGGCTGAAGTAAACCAGCTGGATAAGTGTGCTCATTCTTATTCTGCTGGGAAGTGGGTCACTCTCTAACATATTTAAGGACTTTATTTTGAAGTCCCTTCTAAGTAAACCTCTCCTGGATCTCCCTGTATGTTTTAAAAAAAAACGGATGACCACCCATAGATGCATCATGAAAAGTCTTTATTATACTTTCCTTAAGCTGTGAAGAAGGCACCATATAAATCCTATACTTGTATATGAACAATTCATTAGTCACCTTCTACCTATCATCGTGAAATGTTCCCTCTATAACTCTTGCAACCCATGAATCTTTGGCATACACTGCTGCAATTAATTATCTCCAATCAGCACAAATATCTCTCAAAAAATATATGTGAGGCATCCTAGAAAATCCATCAGCAACTATATTTTTCTTCCCCTTGACATAAACAATTTCAAAATCATATGCCCGCAATCTACTAACCCACTACTATTGACTATCATTGAGATACTTTTGGTTCATGAAGTATTTGATGTTGTTGTGATATGTTTTAATGAAAAACTTGTCTACGACTAGGTATCCGTATGGTCTAAATTTGGCCAAAGCATGTATAATAGCCAACATCTCATTATGATAAATAGAGTAGCTCCTCTCCACACCTCTTAGCTTCTTGCTCTCAAACACAATGGGGTACTTCTCCTGCAGCAAAACAGCTCCTATACCCTCTACTGAAGCATCACATTCCAACTCCAAAGGTTTTATAAAATCAAGCATTGCCATAACTGGACGTGTAGACATTACCCGCTTGAAATGCTCAAACATTTTTGTGCTAAATAAAAAGATCAATCAACTCAATTGTCTTTCCTGCATGAAAACACCAAGTAATTCTCCAAATTATGTCTCTCAATAACGTGGAGAATGTTGCCTGCAAGGGATTTCGTCCTCACAAACCAAAGAAGAGCAATCCCCACTAAAAGAAATTACAATATCAAGTATCAAACTCAGCATGAGAAATGAGCTTCATAAAACTACTTTTATATCTGTCCTAGCCAAATCGATCCCTTTAACTTTTTGCCTTTTATTTAATAACACTTACCTTTTTAATCTTCCAATGTAGCACTAAATATAAAAGGGCCCCATTCATTTAAAATATATCATTTTCACATATAACTGGCCCCTTATAGTCCCTTTATTAAAGAAATTAAAATAGCCATAAGTTCAATCTTTGTTAACGTTATTAATTACTAATTTATCATTATTATTTAAAAATTAAAACCAATCAACCATATAAAATGTTGAGATAGTCATCCAAATTGAATCCACCAACAATACTAAATATAACAACCTTGCCAGCTGGCCCAGTCGGTGCTCGAAACTTACTAAAAATAGTAAGTATTGGAAGACTAACTCAAAATAACTCCGGAAAAGGGCATCATGCTCATAAATATGGTGGGAGCTCAACCAACCACCAAATATCATCAAACTATTGGATAAACTGCCTTGAAGGTTCCCTAACCCTTACTCATAAACTATTGGAACCAACTGTATAGGCTAAAGATCCACGAACTCAATTAGTTAGGAAGGGGACATTACAGAAAGCACAGCAGCAAGACAACTTGGCACTTTCAATGGCATTGTGGCTTGGCAAGGCAGCGATTGCTAGCTCAATGTCTTCAAACATGAATGAAGGCAACTATACAGTGGCACCTTCAACCTTTGATAGCAACTTTGCATACACAGCAAACACCAGCAAAATGCAGAAAAGGGAAAGCTGCATAAACAGCAGCAAACTGTACAAGGAAAATGCACCAAATCTTTTAAAGAAGGCCAAGGATATGGTTTACTTGCAATAAAACTTCACAGAACACCCAATAGAAATAGTAATTATTTTTTCTGCAAGCAATCACGTCTTTAAAAAAACAAAGGAAAAACCCTAACAAATGGTAGTGTCCCACTGATCTTTGCCCAAATTTTTCCTGGTTTCTCTTTGGGGTGATTTCACAAACACTTATCATGAAAGAAGTCTTGCAGAGTTTTAGATTTGAAATGATAAATGTTTCAACACTTTGCAATATGGGACACAAATAGTTTGCTGAGAATGAGTTGCCAAACTCTCATTCAAATGAAGTTATAAAACGAGATACATTGCCAGACAGTGAAAGATGTGCCATATAAGTCAATGACAAAGTAGAATTTAGATAACAGATCTAGAAAACATTGCAGACCAGTGAACAGCAAGAACACACCATTCTGAAAAGTGATTATTTAAGTCTTTGAAGTGCACAGAGACCTATAGGAAGTTAAAACTCCACTCACAACAGGGATACATCTGATCTTGCCGTTATATCGAGATTTGGAGTGTTCAGAGCAACATTAGCAGTCTAAAAATCAATGCCGTTGTACTCAGAACTGCCCAACAGTAACAGGTTGTTTCCCTGGGATGGTGCTACCCATAAATAAGAATCTTAAAATGCCTATGAAGAATTGCTTCCAGAGTCTGAACTAATTGCAGCAGTTCACACATACACAGCAATTTATATTTAAGCATGTAATCATTAGAATATAATGTAGATTTGCTGCTACATCAAAGAGTTATCAAGGAAACCACACGGCAAGGTATTAGAAGCTTCACGCCAAAGAAAGGGAACTCATTCGATCATACAATTTCTGATCTCCAGTCCTTAACTCCTCATACAGAAGCCATATCATTATATCAACTCATATAATCTTGTCAACAGCTAGAGTAAGTGCAAACTATCAATATTCCCTCTGTAAAATTGCATGTCCTTAGTTCATAGCCACGACCAGCATTTAAAAACATCATACGACTCGCACATGAAGATTTAATGGTCTTAATTGATCCATCATGGATATCAAACCAATACAGCCCTCCTCAAAGTCATCTCCTCGGGCATTGATCAGAAAGTCCAGCTATAAGCAGGAGCCAACCAGCTTATTAATTGCTAGCTTTAGACTGAGAACCACGACCCATACCGAGTCTCTGTGAAATACTTAGCTGTGTCCCCTTCTCAGACCCTGCAAATTATATAACGTCGCATTGAAATATTTGTTTATTGAATTTCCACATCCAAGCGATATAGTCTAACCTTTGGTTAAAAATTCAAATTTGCCCAGCACAAAAAAATATATTTCCTTCTCCAAAATAAGTGTTCCAATATATTATCTCTTAACACCAAGACTTCGCCTAGGAATATACAATTGCTTTGAACCAAAATATAAAAAGCAGGCACATGCCAAAATAATAAAAGTTGCACCTTAAATACTGACACAAGGAAAAAGAAGAATGATTCAAATACCAAACTCCCACGCCAATAACAGTAATTGAAGCAGCTGAGAAATTACAAATCTCCATGCACAAATAAGTAACATTAATTCATTATTTCAATCTTCATCTCCATGTCAGATATAATATTTATATAATTTCAAATGACCATGAAATATCTACCAGCAAGGAATAATCTTCAAGCTTACACAAATTTGTCTCAAAATGAGACATTAAAAATTTGATAGGTAATCTGTAAACCTTCATGTGATCTCCAGCTGACCTCCAATAATCTGAATAATACAGTACAACTGCAAATTCTAGAGGATTCCACCTCAAAAATGGATGGAACTGAGTTTTCATCCGATTCCGCAAAACCCAAGGGTTTCCACCCTAAGGCTTGTTGAAAAGCTAGAACCTCTTAGAGCTCTTCCAAAGGAAATAATATTAAATAAACCAAGCATGCCAAAAGATTCCCTCATTCCGCCTTATATAATCTTTCTTAGAACTTTCCGAAAATAATATAATTTTAATCCATTTTAATAATAAAGTGACCTTTTATAAATCTCCATATTACAAAGTCACTTATAAAAATAGTTGAGAAAGTATTTAATTATTTGAATGACCCCTTTGAATAATTAAAATTAATCATCTTATAATGTATTTATTTTTTGACGCTTAATTTTAATCATTTAATTATTTTCAAGGGTCAAACAAAAGAGGACATTACACAAATGTCAATCTTTTCTATTTTAATTAAATATAAAAATCCTTGTAATTTTTTAAGGATTTTTGAGGTTTCAGTTTTCAAGTAAAATCAAGGTTCGCAAAATTTTGGCAGCAATTTTTAATCAATGTTTTAGCTTTTTATTAAGTTCGGCGAATTTAAATTTTTAGAATACAATTAAATTCAGCAAACTCTATATTGACACACTTCAAATTCCAAATGCAGATCTCATCCAAATCACATATAACACAGTTCCAAAGCCATTCCATAACAACCCTGAAGTCCAAACCACATAGAACGGAGAAAAATTCAGTATCACTTAATCCACAGCTTACAAAAGATCACACGTCAATGACTGGCAGTGGCAAGAATTATGAAAATGGCATTTTATTTATTCTGCCGCCATACCAACAAATAGGTGCAGCAGGTCACTCCATTTGTTATGCATAAATAGAACATAGCATGCATTAAAGAACATATGATTAAAGATAAGAATATATCAAACAATAGGGTTTACTGTATAACGATGATTTTATATCCAATTGATGAAACTGCTTTGGTTAACATTCCTAACTGCACAAAAGTGGATTTATGAACATTCCTAATCACAGATGGCTCCCAGTATCAAGAAGTAAAACAACTTTACAATATAAACTTAGAATGAACCATCTATACCAATAAAAATTTATGTGTACATTTGTCAATAAAACAAATTAAGACTACCTTCAAATCTTCAACAGCCTGCAGAAGTGACTCTCTTGGGAAAGCATACGCTTGTGCAAATATTGTGCCGCTGAAAACCACCAAGCCAACAACCTCTTCACTGCTGCCAACTTTAACAATTGTGGTAAAAGAAAAATTAAGACACCTCTATATGACGAAAAATAGCGAACAGTATTATCAGCAATAAAGGCTTCCCTGATATCACATGCAGGCAAAAGAGCCAGTACACTATTAATTACATGAAAATAGAAATACATAAAAATGCGAAATAATAGATCAAAATATCTAACCGTGCATGGATTTCACATCAGCAAAGGGCAAGAGAAAGTCTATTTCATGAGGGCCCCCTGGAATTGACACTTTATCCTCATTAATCTGTGAGACATGCTACCTTGTTAGGAAGAGATAAGCTGCAAGGTTAATTTTGTATCCAACACGTAATATAGCACATAAAGCTTTAATAAATTAATAGCATACAACACGAGAATATTTTTTTTTAATTATGCAAGAAAGTGTGACTTCTTGTCTTCAATCCTTCATTTGATTGCAGTTTTTCGAATTGGTTCCTCCATGATTTGTCAACTTCTAATTTTTCAAATACATGAACAGGGAAATGCCATGTTTCATATATATAACAGAACAAAAAGATAAGTCTGCCTAGTGCATCACACATCACAAGTATTTTTGGACATTAAAAGCAAGAAGGTCTATGCCTGGTTGTTTATTAAATTTGGCTTGGCATCTAAATCGAGGTAAAGGAAAACCTAAAAGTTAACATAGAAAGTACAAATGCGTCTGTTGCTGCTTCTGTATTCGATTGTACGTGTCTGCTTTGCATCAACGTTTCAGATCATCAGGATGGTAGAGAGCATAAGTACAAAGACCACAGCAATTTGCAAATCTCAGACCAATACCATACATACCTTCATCTGATTTCAATTTCTAGAATTGATTACCCCGTGATTTTAAAACTAAATTTACACCAAACTGAATGATGCAGCAGCAATGAGGATTGAGAACTTGGAACATTTCAACAGTTACTTGGCAGGACAAAAGGGCGCCTACAGAGAGATGCATGGCATTACTGCACTGATATGAATTATAAAAGGCCAAGGCAATCTAAAGATAGTGGAATCCACCACGAAGCATCAAACTCTCTGTCTCAATGACAAGTAGCCAGAAAAAAGTGGCATTACCAGGGAACAAGTGATTGACAAATAGCGCTTACAGATTTTCTAATCAGTCGATTCCGTGTAGAGAGCATTTTGGTTGTTACATGTCACAAACTGTACATATGCATAATCACGAACAAAGATGTGCAGCATATAATGAATGACCATACAAAATGCAATATACAGCTAACATCTGTTTTACTTTTTTCCATAAATGATAGCTATGGTAAGATTAGGTGAAGATGGTTGCAACCAACAACAACCCTACCATGCCAACCTACCATATTCTATTATACACATACTTGAATTACTGCAGTTTCAGTTTTCCACAGTTTTCAATTAAGTTTCTAGGTATGTGAATCAGGCCTGATTGTGCTGGAGATATTATAGATTGCATAAGTGATTAGTCTGCTATGGCAATTTTGATATATAATTCTTCCCATGTTTAGTAGAACAGTATGTTTGGGCATATGCGATGAATGTGATGTTTTGTAGTCATATATTTAAGTTAAATAAAGTACATATTTTACATGCCCAATGGCATTTCATCCCTATTACATCAATGTTAAGCCCAATCAAAGGTCATGTCTAATATTCTAATCTTGAAACATTAGAAGAACTCTCTTGTTTGTCACTGATTCACAAAATTTTAATTAAGTTTTCAAAATGCTGTTAGGTAGCTGTAGTTTGTTATTATACAGAGCTTCTTGAGATTTTTTCATACCAAAATATTTAAAAAGCGTAAATGAGCTAAAGTGGAACCATGCTCAAAAGAATATTCACCAAATTTCCATCAAGTGAAGCCTTAGCTGATTTCAACTGTTCAGCCAACAGTGCAATTGCTTTCAGAAGAACTTTCTTCATGTGATTAGTCTTTTGCATATCCTCCTGTAACAATGGCAACCTGTCACAATGTTTTACAGAAATGAAATCTAATATGAGATAAGGGCCAATATGAAAATGCAAGCCTTACAAAGAAACCCCCTGCTACAGTGCCAAATTCGCAGTCAAAACTAAATTGCTCTTTGTTTAACTTATTGTGTTCAAAACAGACTTCAGCTTAGACGATTAAAAGTGTTTTGAAAGCAAGGATAATCACCTACAAGTTGTAATATTGTGATTGAAGCAAAAACTATAACATATGTTTCTTAAACCTTTTGAGACAAACTAAAGCACCCACAAGTAAGTAACAGCTTTTGTTAAATAACTTAAGCATCGTTCCACGGAGGTATCAACCCCCCTACCAAAAAAAAAAGCTGTCTCCCTGGAAAGGGGACATTCCTGAGACTTAGGGATTTGGGGGAAACATCCCCCCACAATACCACTGTAATGTCCCCTTTTGGATAATTTATGAAATTGGAACAATTAACTTGCAAAATTGCAAGAGACTTCTTTCCTTAAAGTCTCAGTTAACACTAAGAATGATAATCTATGATACCACTTATGAATGTGAATGTTAAATAATTGATAAAATATTGACAAATTCACTGCTATCTCTAATATGACAATTGGATATATGCAAGGCGATTGAGTCTATAAATATAGATAATACTAAGATTATCTGGATAATATGTATAATTTGCAAACGATAATATATGGATTGGAGATTAGATCACTGCTGTATCTGATGACTTTAGGGATTATGCAAATTTAAGATATTCCAATCGGCAGATGTATAGAGATCTCTGTTCTTCCTGATATCTCAATGTAAATTATGCAATGAACCTCCTTCTACTGATAGCAATGAAACTATGTAGTGCTGTGTCTGATATATCGATATGATAATGCCCTTGTGAATATGCCGCTATGCCTGATATTTTGATATGTATGTGCAACTTAAGAGGGTATCGCTTATAGCAATGAATTGCTGTATCTGATCTGGATATATATTATCTTGCAACAGTAATGGTGATGTAGTTTCTGATCTGGACAATATGCACTTGCAAACAAGGTGCTGTCTGTTCACTCCCTATTGGATGTATGCTTTATGGTCCGAGCAAACAGGAATATAGAAATAATACATTTAACACAGTAATTCAAATGCAACACATGGAATGGCAGAAAGACACTACTTTATTTGCAAGTGTAATGTCCATACAATCATAATGAGAAATGGTTCCCGAACCATACACAAATAATGCCGGACAGTTGGTTAAGACCGCCAACCGTCAACAACCGACACAACCTCTCGAGAACAACTAACTACACTGCCAAATATTAACAAGACTAAAAAAAGTGTTATTTCTTTATTAGCGGCAGATTTTCCATCTACATCACCCCCCCAAGTCATCTTCTAGACAATGAAACAAAAATGGAGATGATGAACTACAACATTTACTACTAAGAAGCACGGTGAGAGGACATCCCTGGAGTGGTCGTCGAGAGCTACTGCCTCAGACGCTACACTTGCTCTGTTCCCAATCGTAGATCTCCCTCCGCCACACACTGACGCTCCCGTGCAGTCTCCACCATGTACACGGCCTTCATTACATCCTGCTCCTTCCGACCGAACTATGAAATTACTGTTGCAAGACGTTCCTCCAACTCAACCGGTTTAGTGTCTTGACTTGACACGGTTGCTTTTTGATGCTCTACTTCTTACACGAGGGTTGCTCCCAACTTTTTCTCTACAATGGTAAGTTCCTCCTATCATGCAACCTCCTCCCCTACACATGCTACCTTCACCACTTCAACTACTCTCCCTGCCTCAATTTCCCTCTCCAACTGTTACCTTGTGCAACTGATAGAATATCTCCCTAAATAAGCTCTCCATGACGTGTAGGGTGGATAATATACAACCCTGACCCTCTTCCGTTGGAGCTCTATGCCAAGTCTCAATCATCTTTGGTGTCTCTGTGGTTGGCCAACCACAGTGTGTAAACTGCTTTGCAAACTTTTCCTTACAGCCACTCATCACAAAGCCTCTCTGCCTTCGGTAAAACACTAATATCCACCTGCCTTGCCAGCTCTACGACCCCTCGGGCAAGTGAAGTGATGTCATCCAACTTTGTCAAAAATCTTTGTATGGTCCAGAGGGCATCCTATGGGTTGGGTTTTGAAACTCGGACATGGCTCTCTTCGTTTCCACTGGATTTGGCGATCAACATCACAATTTCCCCAAGCTGTCTACTTTCCTCTTCAATTTCCATAACCACCTTCTATGTCTCTGCTAAAGGTTCCATAAGCCTTTCTTCCTGTTGTGCTCCACCGCCTAATGCAATTTCATCTTTGTATGCTTTGCCCTTCCTCCGAGTACGGTGCTTTCGACAACTAGTATGATAGTCCCAACTAGTACAGCAACTGATATGGTCTTGACAGTTGTGGTACAGGGAGGCTTTGTCTGCCATGTGATATCCATAGGGGTGACCTATAGTCCTTTGGACGTTGCAATCCGTAGAACCATTCTCAACGAGAGCAAATGCATTGTCCAGGATAGTTTGGCAAGTGCAAAGGTAATGCTACGACCCACTAAAACCCTTAGTGTCAAGGGGCAATGCCCCTTGCGGGGTCCAAGGGCAAGACCATATAACACCAAATCTCTTACTTGTCAAACAAAGCATTGGAACTCAAATAATTTTGCTTGTCGTACAAATGAATAATATTGAGTTGGTCGTATGGCATATGATGCAGGTACTCCATACGACTAATGATATGCGATTGACTTCAAGAATTTGTTGTTGTACAAATGAATGATATTGAGATGGTTGTACGAAATATGGTGCAGGAACTTCGTACGATTGATGATGTACGACTAACTTGATAGACTGTACAGTAATGTTATTATTCGAAACAAAGAACCTCGTACGACAATTATTTGGTCCCAACAGGTTGTCTGTAGGCCAACACAATGTCATACGGTGACACTCCAACCCCTACCATATGATATTCTCTCTCATGTACGGCTCCTTGGAGATGTTAGTACAATATATGGTTTTGATGTTCCTTGTACACACGTACAATATGATTTTGTTGCCTCTATATGGCACACCTGTGCGGTATGATTTTGCTCCAAGTGGGTGTTTCTGTATAGCCCAACAACTCTTCAATCCATCCTCTCCCCCATACGGACTCCTTCCTTCCATCCTATATCCCATACGGTACATCCTCTATCCTATATGGTACACCTCATGTATGGTGCTCTACTTGTACGATACTTGCAACTTGCATTCATATGGTCCAACCACAAACTTGTAAGTCTCAGGGTGAGACCCGTACAGCCCTGTTTTTTCTCCTCTCTAGCTCACACTTAAGCAGTCGTACAGCCTGCCACTTCTCTAAGATTGATTTATCTTGTACAAATGCAAACTTCTTTGTGGATTCCTTATCCTTCCACTTTTGTTCACTTCTGCCTTTCTTGCTTTTGACACGAATATTTGTCTTGCATTTAACTTATAAGTGCATCTTTTCTCATCTAGCACTTCGCTTTTTCTCTTCTTGTTTGGTCCTTCATCCTCTGGGTTGACTTCCTTTATGTTTGGTTCCTTTATCATTTTGTCTGTTTCGAACTAATGGGCCAGTGTGTCATCCACTCTTGCCAATCCCTCTTTACACTCTTTGTACTCTAGAGGGAAGGTGGAACTTTGTACCAACTTCTTCAATTTCCCTAATTTCCAAAATATTGCATTCGAGGTGTAAGGCTTCATAGTCCTCCATCTGCTAGTGGAAAAAACCATCGAGAGAACTTGTTTCATCCTCTGATTAACTTATGAGTTCCAATACACTTTCATCATCGGGTTCCATCACCCCTCCTTTTGTGTCAAACTCTCTGCCTTCGGACTTTGAGTCGAATGTCAGCTCCTAACTCACCACCTAATTCTACAAGTCGATGATATACTTCCTCCTATCACCTTCAATAGAGAGTGTGTTCTTCTAATTATGATTTTCTTTTGCCGTGATCAACCAACCTCTTTCAAGGAGGGCGTCGTACACCTTCTTTTCCAACGGGATGACAACGAAGTCTAAGAAGTGCTAAGTGCCAATGGTTACCTTTTGTGCTATGAGCGTCCCGAGTGGTTTGATGTCGTGTTGGTCGACGCCTACCAAATGGAAGGTTGGTGGCCAGAGTGTTGGCTTGTCGAGGGCCTTCCATGTCTCCTCTAGTAGTACATTCACACTGGAGCCTCCGTCAACGATGGTGTTTGTCAGCTTCCTTCCCATTATCTCCATCTCGACAACAAGCTTCCTCCCAATGTCTACCATCAGTAGTATCGAGTCAGTGGTGAGAATGTTTCTTTGTTCTTTTGTCAGCTTGCCATGGTCCTTGTCAATTGTGTCATTACCAACTACGTAGGTAATTGCCACCTTTAATGGTTGCATAGTCTGCAAAAGGTAGGATACCCGTAGGGGTGCAGTGGCTTGCAACATCTATCTTATGATAGCTTTTTCAAACTCCAACCGCAATTGAGTACTGGTAGCGTCATGTGAGGCTCTTCTCTCCTCCTCCATCATCCCTTCAATGTCCGCCTTTACTTCCCGATGTCTTTACATCTTCGTAGGGGGGTCAAGGTATGTTGCCTTCTTGGTCCGAAGTCTAGTGATCACCAATACTTCCTCCTCTAGGTTTTTTATGTCCAGCATTTTTACTCCTTTCTGTTTTGGGCAGTCGTCCTCATGGTTCCCCATACCACACCACTTGCACAACAAGCTCCCATTATTCTACTCGCTCTGACAGTCTCGCACGAAGTAACCCCACTCATCACACCTTCAACATTAAATCATGGGTTGACCCTTCGCATCATACTTGATCCTACTTTTGGGTGTATTAATGTTGCTATTGTTGTTGTTCCCTCGCTGGTTGTTACGAAACCCACCCGGCAAGGCATTGGAGTTTGCAGGTGACCTTGGCAGTGTGGTTGGCAGAGTCTGCTCTCCTTGGGTGAAGGGCACTTGTGTGCTCCTAGTCTTGAAGTTGTATGAGCATTCCTTAATGGAATGTCCCACTACTTGACAGAAATCACAAAATGATTTCTTTGGGCAGTTAGCCTTCGTGTGGCCTTCGACTTTGCAATCAGTGCACCACAACTCTTTTCCTTCCTCGACACTTTCTTTTTTGACTTTCAACTGCATCATTTGAATCACATGTCCCTCCGTAGGGCCTGTACGGTCCTAGACTCTTCGTCGGTGCTCTGATTTGTGCTATCATCATCGCTAGCCTCCTTTTCCCGTTGGGACGTTTTGTTCTTGCTTTCAATGTCGATTGCCCAAATGTAGGTGTCAGCGTACAAAGATGGGGGCAACACCTTTATCTTTTTTCCACACCGAGGGAATCAACATTTCAATGGACCATCTCTTTTTCAGCCCATTGGTTAGTTGATTTTCCAACTTGCCAAGCACTTCTTTGAGCCTACAATTGTAAGCTTGTATGTTCTCATTTTTCCCTTGCTTCTTGTTGTAGATTTCTACCACTATTTCATTGTCATCTCTTAGTAGCTTGAATTCCTCCTCAAATGCACTCTTCAGATCATTCCATGTTGCTTTGCTCCCTCTTAGTAGGTCTATGTACCAGTCAATGGCGATTCCCTGTAATGTGGCAAGAAACACCTTCAACCAATAATCATGGTCATCTTTGTCATTGGCTTCCCATATTATCACGCAAGTCCTACAATGACATATCAGGTCCTTTGATCCGTCCCCTATAAAATTAGGGAGCTTTTACTTCTTCGTGATGTTCACCATCGTTCTTGTTTGATTGACGTCGTGTGAATCGGACAAGAATAGAGTGTTCCTTTCTGGCTGTGTTGCGGTCTCACTTGCACTCTCGGCCACGCATGGGTCTTCTACACATCCACCTGCATCGTCCACACCTTGGTCACCTCCCTCATGTCTGTACTCCCTCCTCCCTAGAATCTTCGACTCTGGTCCACCTACTCTTGATTCTTCTCTGAGGGACAAGTTCCTAATACGACGCAAGGTAGTTTCAAAAATTTCAGTAACCCCAATTTGGAAATTCTGCTCTTCCTATTCGTCCAATTGGTCGGACGAGCTAGTGGTACTGGTGCTTTCCAGAGACTTGGAGTCTCCACTAGAATCCAAGCGTGTCATTGGGTTGCTTGCTTAGTCAGCGAGGTCTTCACTTGCTTCGTCATTCAGGAGTGGTAAATTTCTAGCAACCTCTTCCAACTCACTCCACGTACGTGGATGCGGTCTTGCTCTCTCCTAACTGCGGCTTTGACTCACACTACGACTCTTGCTTTTTGTTGGACTCTCTGATCTCGCTAGACTCTCAGACTTTTCGACAATTTCTGTTAACCATCGTCTTCACTCACATTGTTCTCTCAGATGGAGAGATCTTTGTACTACTCCCTCTTCTTGGTTATATGAGGCACGTCGGTCCTTATTCAAATGTAGGGGCATTAATTACCAAGGGTACGGCCTCGGCCAATATCTGACTCTTCTTCCTCCTTAGGGATCCTTTCTTTGTACTGTTGTAGTATTTGTTACTAGCATTGCTCTCTTTGCCTTTCCTCATGTTCTTGCACTTCAATTAGATTGCAAGCTAACAACCTTGGAATACTTCTGAGAAAATCATAAACCATCGGTTGCACTGTGAGTTCTTCGAGTATTGTGCCTTCAAGGACCGCTCTCTCCCGAGCTCCCTTCTGCACGTACTGGTTGACCAAAACTTCCTACACGTGCAATAAGTCTTCTGTCAATTGATCCTCCTGTGTTTCTTCCTTGTTTTCCTCGACATCACTATGGATTACTAACACTTGTTTTTTGAACGTGCGGCCCAGTATTCCACCATCCTGCTTGTTGGCCTTGCTTCAGATCTTCAAGTTCGAAATAGGAAATGGCACCAAAATGTTTACTCCCTACAGGATGTATACTTTAATGCTCCAAGTAAACAGGAATATAGAAATAACACTTTTAACACAATAATTCAAATGTAACACATGGAATGGCAGAAAGATATAACTTTATTTGCAAGTGTAATGTCCATACAGTCATATTGTGAACTGGTTAACGAGCCATACATAAATAGTGTTGGACGGTTGGTTAAGACAGCCAACCATTAGCAACCGATACAACCTCCCGGGAACAACTAATTACACTACCAAATATTAACAAGACTAAAAAAGTATTATTTCTTTATTAGCAGCAAATTTGTCTACACTGTCTATGATTAAAACCTTCGAACTATGCAACCGGAATATACCAAAAGGTCGATGCTCAATTGAGTAGATCCAAGAATGCATACAAAAAAGAGATAAAGGTTTCTGAATGATGCTCAATCTAGTGAGTTGGATCTTCATTTTATATCTTACTTGATGAAGCAACCATCTCTTGGATGTGAAAGGGACATATCTCTTCCCAATCGCTCCTCTTCATAACACAACCAAATCTATTTATACAAATGGTACCGATTAGTTCATTTATACAATCGCTCCCTTCTATTAATAGATCTTTGTTATCAATTGTTGTCATTATTGATGCTTAGCAATAATAATCACCATTATCAATAGATGTTGTGCATTAATCTATGCTTGTCTAAACGTTGTTCCTCATCGATTTCATACATCGATATTCCAATTTCCCAGGGGTTGTTAAATACAATCTTCAATCAGGCTATTAATCACAAGTATCCTCCCACTACAAGAACTTGTGCCTGGCAACAGCTTGCTGGAAATATTAAGCCTACATGTATAAACTAGTTAGCAAATAATGTTCAACACCACCATTTGGTCAAATAAAAAGACCCAATTGCCCCCTCACTCGAACACCGTGCATCCGCTGCTCTAAATATCGGAGCTAGATTATAGTTACACCTTCTCTTGTATTGAATGATTCACTACTCCAACTTTCCAAACGGAGGTGAATAATTAGTAAAAGGCTCGATAAACTTCCATTTACATTTGTAAACTTGAATGCCCCGATAGAAGATAATGTTCCAATAGATGTCACTAAATTAATATTCTTATAGCTTGCCAATAAACTGTGGAGACTCCCTCTTCACAATGGACTACCATTCACACTGACTCCAAAAAAACATCATATTACACTATAAGCATATATATAATCAACTAACAAACAGGAACCATAGATATATTCATAAACTATAATCATTGTAAGATAATTTCCATTCCATAATTAACATGAAAGTTTGATCGCTTCCTAATGAAGTCATCTAATATAGTCTTGCTTTTGTATCAATGTCTCTTAACAACTTTAACCGCTGTCTATCAAACTCCAACCTTTATCTAGTGAGTATGATATTCCTAGCTACCTAAATGAATAAGTTTAAATCTTTGATTAAAACTTATTTAATCGTATATCAACTCTTGTTGCTTTTGAGATTCATCCAAGACCTAATTTAGGTCTTGAATGGGGATATCAAAACCACCACATCTCCCACCTCCACCAAGTCACTTGCTATATGGCACATGCCATTACATACTCATAGCAAATTTTAACTTTGTGAAAACTAATTTGCCTTTTTATGGGCCGCACTCGCAAAGATGAATCATGATATATTGCAGATTTTACCATAAAGATTTTGATTCACCTAAATTTGAATATCAATGCCAAGTAAGCGCTCGCGCGACCCATCATACTGGAAGACACCCCTGTCTACATACTCCTACCCAAACTATTACCTCCGGAGTCCACTAAAAGGGAGGCATCATAGGTAACCACTGCCTCCGACCCAATCACCTCCAACCGCACCTGCTCTAATTCATCTCTTCCCAGCTCAAGGGTCCTTACTACCCCCTTTGTCGCGTCTTTGCCTGCTAAGGCCGCGACCGTCGGAGGTGTGTCTAGTCTCTCAATGTCGGGTAACGTTGTCTCAGTCGGCTTAGTCTGCATAGAAACCCTCTCCATCATGACAACTGGCGGAGTCAACTCAATGGGTGTCCTAACTTGACCAAATGTCGGGATAGCTGTCATGACCGAGGCAAAATGCGCTCCACTAGAGAGCGCGGGTCGTGGGAACAGTAGTGGGGTAGCTGAAATCACCTCCACCTCGTCATCACCATCCCTCTCCGAAGCACTCTCCACTACAGATGTCTATTGGCGGCCGCTATCTGTGTCCCCATGCTCCCCACTAACATCCAACTCCTGTCGGGCTTGTTTCGAGCCAGCTACGACCTATTGACCGCTCGGTGTGTCTAAGTGCCACCATCTCATGATGGGAGGCTCGCCTAGGGCCAAAGGGCCCACCTTAACCTCCTGTGCCAGTATGGCGGATGGAATTTGTTGCACGACCACATCCAACAAGAGCCCAATGGCATAGTGTGGCATGTAGAACGTCTGATGCTAGAGCGTCATGAACGCATACATCCGCTCAGCAAGTACCGCACCCCAATCATACATCCGGCCTCTGCGTAAGTGGTTCATGAGAGTGACCTGCTAAAAGGATATGTCAAATGCACAACTGGACCCTGTAAGGCGACTCTTCACCAGGTCCATGAGACATCTCCAGTGTCCCTCTCTGATGAAGGTCTTCTTGATTCCTCTGTTGTGCTAGGACGTCCGAAGGGAGTCCTTTTCCGTAGCCGTAAGGTCGTCTCTGCAAACCAGCCTTATATAAAAGTCCTTATTTTCCAAGGCAATTTTTTGTGGCTTCAACTCAACCCTAACCCCTTTGGCTAGCAGCCCGAATACTCTCTGAAATTTTGTTGTTGTGAATGAGACCGTCACCAAATGGTTCAGGTAGGAGAGAGTGCTCTGCTTCGAAAAGCTATCGAAAGACTCAATCATTGCCAACAACGGACCTTGGAAATCTTTAATGCAAAATATGGGCATTTGGATAACCCATTGTACCTGAGCCTTCGTTAGGTTATCCTTGATCAGTAGGTTGTCCGGGGTATCCACGCTTTTAGTCCACCATCTTCGGCATTACAAGCCGTTCAATCCCTCGAAGGCAATTGTCTGCACTGTGATGGAGTCCTTCTGGGATCCTGCAGCCGCCATTTGTGGCCTCTGAACTTTTAATTTCTTCCCTGTACTCGCGCCTACAACTCTCACGCCAGAAGGTAATGTCTGTGTATTTTTGTGCATGCTGGGATTACCGCTACCAGAGTCCTCTTCCAACCTTCTCTTCCAAGTTCGTTTGCCCGCGGATTCCATAATTGTTTCTTGTTTGTCCTTTTGCAATATAACCGCTTTGTAATCCTAACTGCCTGAGACTTGTACGGTTGCTGCACTACGCATTTATCCACGGCTAACAATTAATGCAAAAAAAATAATGTGTGGGCTCCTTTGTACGATCACCTTTCCAACTCAAGACTTCAGTCGTACAGCGGACGACCTTCCCTTCACTTCTTTGTTGTTCGTATGGAACTGTTTGCTTATGTCGTCCACCTCTCACCGTTTAGTTGTGCTTAGTGTGTTCTGACTGTCGTACGGTTGTACGGTCTTCGCCTTTCGTCTTCATCTAACCTCACATGCTGGTTGTGCAAAGAATGTAGCAGCGTACGGATGTTTGCAATAAATAAGGTCAAAGCTTTCTCCTAACTGACGGTATTGTACGGTCACCGTCTAATGATGTCTCTCCCTTCCGTACAGTGGTACGGCCCCCTTGCGTCTACTCCACCCTTCACCTTTTCCGTACGGTGGCCCCTTTTCACTTACTGGTGTACTGGACCGTATGGTCGTACGGCTTAGCTTCCTTGCTTCTCCCGTCTGTACGGCTATCAATTTCTTCACTATGTCTTCACGACTATGTCTATGCAGCCACATATTTGCACTTTAGTAAACAAAATATGTTGTTAACAAAATGTGTTAGCAACATGTGTTAGTCTATTATAGTTGTTTACAAATTACTAACACACGTTAATACAATAGACTAACACACATGTTGCTAACACATTTTGTTAACAACATATTTTGTTTACTAAGGTGCAAATATGTGGCTGCATAGACACAACCAGCCTGTCTTTGCTGCCCTGCGTGCAATGTCGTACGATGTACACAACTTAGAGAAAATGAAAGAAAAACTTCAAGCGTCGTCTAATAACCCAGCGTGTCCATACACCGTACGACACTTGTGCAAGTTGGAGAGAATGACTATACAGCCAAGTTTCGTACGGTTTATAACTTTGTCTTGCATTTCGTCCGTACAGTCGTACGGCAACAAGTCGTACAGTACCGTACGGTCACCCTTTTTTTTTAAAGTATAATCATTCTCCGAATGTGACCGGGGCCTTCTGTCTGGCCGTTCATGATAAATTTTCAATTTTGATCCATTGACCGCGTCTGGAAGCTCTGTACCATCGCGCGCCCACAACTTAATTGCTTCGTTGCTCCCAACTTCCTGAACCTTATAGGGACCCAACCATTTCACCTTGAATTTGTCAAGCTTAATCTCATTTCGCCCGTTGTACTTAAGAACAAGTTGACCCGGTGTGAACCTTGCCTGATGGATGTGCTTATCATGCCAATGCTTTCTTCGTTGTTGAGCAACGTCAGTTGCCCATTGTGCCATCATCCTTTGTTCCTCCAGTTTATTTAGGGCGTATAGACTTTCCCGAAGACTGTCTGTGTCGCCAAGTTTGTTGTCGATAGCTATGCGGAGACTTGGCACCATAAATTCCATTGGAACGACAGCCTCCTGGCCGTACATTAGTTGAAAGGGCGTCTGGCCCGTGGTAACCTTGTAGCTGGTGCGGTAGGCCCACAAGACCGAGGGTAACTTCTCCTCCCAGTCCTCCTCCACACCACACGACTTGTAAATTACAGAGACCAAGATCTTGTTTGTGGCCTCAGCCTGGCCGTTCGCTCTCGGATACTATGGGCTGGATAGAGAATGAAAGATCTTAAATTCTGTCATGAGGAGCTTTACTACGTGATTCACGAAGTGACCTCCCCTGTCACTTGTCAACTGAAGTGGAATGTCGTACCAAGTGATGATTTGTTCATAAATGAACCGTGTTGTACTCACAGCCGTGTTGTCAGGTAAGGCACGTGCTTCCACCCATTTTGTTAGGTATTCCATAGCCACCACTATATACGTGCATTGTCTTGGTCGACTGACTTTCAAAGGTCCCACAAAGTCCAATCCCCATCTCTTGAATAATTCCTACGCAGCCGAGGGGTTTAAGGGCATGAAATCCCTCTTAAGTGGTTTTTCGGCCCGCTGGCACGTGTCGCAGCTAACGACCCACTCCCTAGCGTCGTTGTACAGCGTCGGCCACCACAATCCGGCTACTAGTACCTTCCTAGCTGTTGTATCAAGCCCCATGTGTCCTCCCGCCGGACCCTCATGTGCTTCCCTCAGAATACTTGTAACTTCTTCCTCCATCAGGCATCGTCGGAGGACTTGGTCTCGCCCTATCTTATAGAGAAGCCCGATAATGAGTTGGAATGTTCGACTTCTGAGGACCAGTTTGCGTCGTTCTCCTCGCCGCATTTCTCGGGGAAACTGCGACATGGAGAGGTACTCACCAATGTTGGTGTACCACGCCAGTAAAACCGCAATACAGAATAGGTGCGCATCTGGAAAATCATCATTCACTCCGTCGGCAGGCTCTCCAGATTTGATTCTAGACAATTGATCTGCAATCAAGTGACTTTTGCCCGACCGTACTATAATGGTGAAGGTAAATTCCTTCAGCAACAGGAACCATCGGCTCACCCGTCCTTGGATTATTGGTTTATTCACCAAGTACATTAATGCTTGGTGGTCTACATAAAATGTGAAGGGGGTCACGAGCAAGTAGTGTCTAAATTTCTACACGGCATAGACCATGTTGAGGGCCTCTCTTTCTGTCGTGCTATAATTCATTTTTGCCTTTGAGAGTAACCTGTTGGCGAAGTAGACCGGGTGATCCAACCCATGGTCACCGACTTGAGCCAATGTCGCACCTATGGCAAAGTTCGACGTATCGACGTGCACATGGAATTCTTTGTCCCAGTTCGGATAAGTCAAAATGGGTGCCCCCAACAGTCGTGATTTTAATTCTCTGAAGGCTTCCTCCTGAGCCATTCCCCACACGTAGGGTTCTCCCTTTCTGGTGAGATTGTCGAGGGGATAGGATATTTGGGCGAAAATTTTAATAAACTTTCAATAGTAGCCAATATGTCCCAGGAAGGATTTAACCCCAGTGACATCTCGTGGAGATTCCATATCCACAATCACTCGAACTTTATTGGGGTCAGTTTTGAGTCCCGCTTTGCACATGATATGCCCCAACAGCCTTCCCTGAGGCACCATGAACCAACATTTCTTGGGGTTGAGTGCAAGTCGTGCCCTTCGACACCTGTCCATGCATTCACCGAGGGCCTTCAGATGTGTCTCCTCCCCACTATAGATGGACCAATCAACAAGGAAAGCCTTAAAGTTACCAACGGACATCTTATCGAATATATGGAGGATTATTCTCATGAACGTGGCCGGTGCATTACAAAGACCAAATGGCATTCGGTTGTAGGCATATACTCTGTCTTCCACCACAAAGGTTGTTTTCAGTTTATCCTCTTCTTTTATTGATATCTAATTGTAGCTAGACAATCCGTCCATGAATGAATAGATTTCGTGGCCAGCCACCTCCTCGAGGATACAATCTGTAAACGGAATGGGAAATGGGTCTTTAATAGTAACTGCGTTCAGGCATAGGAAGTCAACACAAATCGAGATTTGGTTTCCCTCCTTGAGAGAGATCACGATGGGCGATACCCATTCACTAGTTTGAACCTTGCAGATAATCCCAACCTCAAGCATTCGTTCGATTTCATCTCACCCTGGCGGCATAGTTTTTGTTCATCCGGTATGGTCGTTGTTGTACTGGTACGGCACTTGGTACCAACGGATTATGGTGAATGCACAGTTCGGGTGGGACGCCTTTCAAGTCCTTGTACGTCCACGCGAATACATCTTTGTATTCAGTAAAGATTTTGAATACCGCAGCTTTTAAAACTGGGTTCCAGTCATCCCCTACGAGGATGACTTTCGCTTCTGCTTCTGTGCCGAGATTTAGGCGTTTCACCGATGGTTCCTCGTACCTCATGGAATTTTGAGCACCAAACTGGTGTGCTAGTGCATTATCAATTGCAGCATTCCCTTCCTTATATTCCCTGTACTCTGGGGGAAACTTGTTCGATTCCTCCTTGATGCTCAGTACATTGCATGGAGTGAACATCTTGTAATCCTCCATTTGCCAATGGAAAAATCCGTTCATTGAATCCATATCATATTCTGAGCATTCTCCCAGATTTAGTATGCCTTCCTCATTTGGTTCCATTCTGTGCCTTCCTTCGTCTCGTCGGTCACTTTCTCCTTCAGATTCTGACCCTGAGGAAGAGGCAAGTTCTTCACTCACCAACTAAGTCCGGAGGTCAATTGTAAATTTCCTGCCTCCACTCTCCATTGAAAGGGTATTTCGTTTCCAGTTATGGTTTGCCTTGGCTGCCACTAGCCACCCTCGACCCAAGATGGCGTCGTAACCCTTCTGCTTAAGTGGAATGACGACAAAGTCAAGTACAAACGGTTGTGCACCAACTGTAACTGGTTGTGCCATCAGTGTCCTGAGGGGCTTGATCCCATGTTGATCAACACCCAGCAAATTAAATGTCAGTGGCCACAAGGTAGGCTTCCCTAATTTTTTCCACGTTTCTTCTGGTAGGACGTTTACTCTTGATCTGCCATCAACTATGGTGTCTGTTAAGATGGTGCTCAAAATGCCCATCTCCGCCACGGCTAGGTGTCTGCCATTATTGACGGCCAGCAACATTGGATTTGTCGCGAATCCTCCAGGAATGGGGATGTCTCTGTGCATGGTGTTGGTATGGTTGGCTCGTGTACCCAGTAGTGTTGTCGCCAAATGCGGCATGGTATGAAGGAGGTCCTGGATTTCACTGGTACCTCCAGTTGAAGCATCTGTCGTAGGATGTTTGGTTTTGCGTCCCATCGGCTATAGGGTCCTGTTGCCTCTTGTGTCTCTTGTTGGGCCTTCATGGCCTTTTCTAATTCTTCATGTGCTTCCCGCATCCTCTGCTTTTTGGTACGAGGATCAGGGTACTTGGCTTGCTTAGCTTGCCCCCGGGTGAGGGCAAGTATGGCTTCCTTTGTCTGCGTATTTCCTTCAATGTCAAGCAGGTTAGTCCCAACGCCGGACTTGGGACAATTTGCATCTTCGTGGGTCGCCAGGGCCACACCACCTACACAGCTTCTAAGGGGTTTCATTATTATTGCATTCTCTCGCAAAATAACCCTATTGGTTGCACGCTCTACATTGGATCATAGAGCATCCTTTTGCATCATACTGTATTCTACTACGAGTGGATTTGTTGTTCCCTCGTCCAGCTCGCTGGTTGCCTCAGTAGCCCCCTGAAGATGCGTTGTTGTTTGGTTTTGTGGCCCTCGATGTGGACAGCTGCTCTTGAGTGAAGAGCACCTGCTGGTTTCGTACCTTCAGATTGTATGGGCATTCCTTTGTGGGATGTCCCATAATCTGGCCGATGTCACAAAATGCCTTTTTGGGACAGGCACCCTTCGTGTGGCCACTTTCTATATATTTTGTACACCAGAGTTCCTCGTCTTTGCCCGTACCCCCCTTCATTGTCTTAAATTCCTTTAACATTCTCTCCATATCTTTTTGGGGTGTCGTGACCTTCTTCTTTGGTCCATCATCACTGCTGCTTTCTTTTTTGGAAGTGTCATCGTCTGACGAAGAGGATTTACTTATCTTCTTTTTCGATGTCTTGTGCTCACTTTCCAGGTCCATGGCCTGTTTATATGCATCGTCATACGACGTCGGGGGTAATATCTTCATCTTTCTCCGTAATTTGGAATTCAAGCCCTCGACAAACCATCTCTTTTTGAGACCATTTGTTGGTTGGCTCTCCATTTTCCCGACTAACTCCTTTAGTCGACGGTCGTAGGCTCGTACCGTTTCCTTCTTGCCTTGTTTTGTGTCGTAGATTTCAAAGACTATTTCGTTATTGTCCCTGAGGAGCCGGAACTCCTCGAATTCCTTCTTAAGTTGGTCCCATGTGGTCACCTTCGTTTTGTCCAAGTCGGAGTACTAATCAATGGCAACTCCTCTCAACGTGGCAGGGAACTGCTTCACCCACTCATCCTAGTCAGTGACCCCGTTGGCTGACCAGATGGTTTCACAGGTACGGCAATGTCGTACTGGATCGTCCTTACCGTCGCCATGAAATTTCGGCAATTTCTCTTTATGGGTCGCCATAGGTGGTTTGACTTTTTGTGCTCCTGCACCGCCTGTGCCAGTACTCGTACCCGCACTCGCTTGGTTAGTGTGTGTAGTATTGACCAATGGTACTTGCCCTTGTGCCTGTGTAATTGGTGGTACCATACTATGTGGAGTCGTTGGCTCAAACGCAGGGTTCACCTGTGTGTTAATAGCACCTTCAGTCGTACCGTCTCCTCCTTGAGTTTGGTTCTTTGCACCAGGTGTACGGGTCAGACTCTCGAACCGATATCTCTTTTCCTGAAGTAAGGCCTTCCTCAACCATGTTTCTTCAAGCAGCTCCTCCCTACTTCGCTCTCTCCGATGTTCGGGTGAAGTGAACGACTCCTCGTCAGCCTGTGCACCTTCCATACCACTTCTGAGGTCCCCTTCGGGCAACCCTCCGGCAACTTGGTCTTGTGCAAGTTGCCTCAGCCAGCGTTGGCGTTCAATTTTGTGTGTGAAGATTAAAGCTTTCTGTGCGGCCTCGCATTCATTCTCCGGTACCTTTTTATTTTTATCTTTATTTAAAAGGTTGGGCATCAAAACTAAAGACAAAACATTATTTTTAAAGAACACTTGTTTTATTCATTCATGTCAGTTTACAACATTGTCAATTGAATGACTACGCATTACAATTGTTTTTTGTATCCTTTTCTCCCCTTCGGCTGGTCTTCACATTTTAGAGTCCCCTACGGTTGTCATCGCCTTCCTTCTGGAGACGGAGGTGTTCCTGTGCCTCGTATACGCGGAGGATTTGCTGACAGCGTTGTTGGCTAAATATTTTGCAAGTCATTAAGACTACAACTTGCAAAATGTGTGTTTTAGGCAGCAGTATGTGAGATTACTCTCTCCTCTCAACAATAGGGGAGGCTCCCTTCTTACCGCAGGTGGCTTCAAGTAGAACTGAATTGTAACACATGCAATTCACCTTGCAACAGTAATACCGGTGACTCGATGATTAGCTTAAGAACAATCAAACGAGGCAACAGTTGATTTATCTAAAGATGAAGTGATACAATGAGCTCAAAATCTCCTGTCCTCACCTCAAATAAATATTATATTAATCTATTGTCCAATACTAAAGCCCAAAGTCTTCAATCCTTGGAGTGTATCAGCCACTACTCTCTATAGTAACCCCGATCTCCTGAAGCACAAAGTCTTCAGAAAACTTGGATTAAAAATGCTCCGATGATATAAACAAAGAAACTATTCAATTTGAACAAGGATCAACAAATGCAACATAAGAATACATTCATTGATTTTCAAGACAACAACACAAAGTCTGTCAATCTCTATTCCTTTATTCAAATGCTTAACTCTCTTACAATGAAACACAAAGTTTTCAGAACTCAAGAGTTTTGCCTATAGTTTATTTGCACAAACCAAAAGATCCCTGATTACAATGAGCTCCCTCTTTTATATAGGAAAAGAGGAGAGAGGAAAGTGAAGAAGAAAGGGGAAACCCTCAACCACTTTGACTTATTCAATCCTTATCCTTAACTAACCAACTTTGAACTATTCAAAGCTTATCTATAACTAACTTTGACTTATTCAATGCTGCAGGACCTAGTGTCCTTGCAACAAGATTACATGAGACTATTTTACATATTATCGTGTAATCTGTCAAAGATTCTACACTCTTACAAAACTAAGAGTCTTAAAACACTTTTCAAAGAAAGTTAATACACGTCTCAAATTGACAAAGAGACTTGTGTACAATGACTGGATCTGGTGAGACTGTCTGCCGAGCAATGTTCACTATTCTGCATGCACAACTTGCTGCCTTTGAAATTTCTCCATTACATCGACTCAAATCCTTCTGAAATTGAGTCAGCATCATCCTGTAGTTTGCTAACTTATCCATAGAACTACAACTGAAAGAATCAGCTTCTAATTTTTTATGAATCATTCGCACAAATCCTGATAGGACTTGCTCTTCTGGAACCAGCTCCTCGTTCTCTGATATTAGCTCACATGCTAGTTCTTTGAAGAACTTGATAATAATTTCTTTAGGCTTGACGCATTCTTGCAAAGCCTCATGCACTTCCGTGATTAGGCTCTTCAGAACTCACTCCTTATTCATCATTTGATCTAGGAACTCAAAGTACATCTCCTTTGTAGGGACTATTTCATAAGTGCACAAAACATCCAGATCAGCTTCTGCCATCTTCTTCCAAACATCTAAGTCTTCACTTAGAGTTTTCAAYTGCTGATCAAAARTCTCAATCACTTCATGCAGTYGRTCTRTTGTTTTCTGACAGTTCCTGAGTATCCRGTATACWTCCCTAMCAACTATGATCCCTTGATCCTCTATYTGGCTGCCCCAATTGTTCACCATTTTGCCCTTAWTCTCTAACTGCTTAGCATGMTRTCGTTCTTTTCYYGAACACAAATCCTCCTGTTGAGAAGAAGAAAGCTTCTCAAGAGCATCACRAAGAYGATCATTCTCTTCCTTTAGCAGATGTTTCTTTTGCCAAAGTTCATCAGTTCTTTTAGTATAYTGATTAAATGCATCCTGAGCATCCATTTGGCARCCTRCAAATGAYTGCTTCCCTAGCTCCACCCTTGTGATCTTGTAACCTGTGCTCTCAGGTTCTTCTGTTATTTCATTTGGAAGTGGCTCTGCTATTTCAGCATACTTCACCTTTCGATCATCTACAATGATTTTCGAAAGCACTTTAGCTTTCTTACCCTTCCCAGCCCGAGTCTTACCCTTAGGTGCAATCTCGAAATCCTCCAGAGGCACCTCCAACTTCTTCCTTTTCTGAGTAATAGTGCCTAGCCAAGGAGGCAAGACAAAAGACGAAGATGAATTATCAATAGTAACCATGGTGGTTACTGGCTCCTCTTGTTGAGGAACTTCTGCAGCAAATATTTTCAAATCTCTTTTATCTTCTTTCTCCATCTGGAAGACTAGGTCATTGTTGGACATGAGAGTATCTAACCGTGGTAATTTTTCAGGAAGATCATCAAAGACATGTGACAAATCTTCATTTTGCGCTGGAGCAGCAGAAGAAATGGGTGTAGCTGTCACAATAGCTTCTGGAGGTAACTGAGCTATGAAAGATTCTACATCTGTGTCCACTGGAGACGCCGGAGGTTCGTCTGTTTCTTGAGCTAACTCGTGTACACCCTGAATTTCTTCTACTATTTGAGTTTGGGTGATCTCAGGAGTAGTAGAAATTTGCAATTCTTCCTCACTGTCTGAGAGATTGATCATCTCTGGACCTTTTGGTCTGGAAGATGTTTCTGGTGTGGGGGCCTTCACCATGATCTTTCCTCCTCTAATGGCGAGTTTCGGGACAGCCTTGATTTCTAACGCAAAAGATTCTCCTTTCCCTTTTCCTCAGATTTCAGACTTCATACCTATGGGACCAGCTGGGTCAAAATCTCGATCGGGCTTGATCTTGATACTTCTTATGCCTCTCTTCTTCAGCCAAATATTGGTGTTTGCCGAGACATTCTAAAATCTATCCCAAATGGATACATTTTCCTTTACGGACCAGCATGGTGGTGGAACGGGCAAGTTCTTAACTCGATACTTTTCGTACTCCGGATCCAGGATCTCATTATCGTCTATAACTCCATCTGGAATTTCAGCCAAACGGAAGTCTATGATTTGCTTGACAGTGAGTCTGCAATAATCCATTTTGATGATTTCTGCCTCAGTGCGAAGATCAATCCAAACATCCTCTAGGCGATGTACATGGCTGAACTGTTTCCGGATCTTATCATTCATACCCCTCCAGTCAAATGAACTTCGAGCTATGAACTTTTTCAAATTGATTTCCTGAAGTTCAAACTCCATATTCTTGGCTTTAGGGACAGTATCGAGTGAATATCCACCAATCCTTAACGGATTGCGTGAAGAAATACCAACCCCAGGCCTATGCAAAGAATTCTGATGTACTTGTAAAGCCATGAGTTGTCTAGCTAATTCCATAAGAATTACCTTATCTGTTGGATACCTTGGTAGAGTGTATGGTTCACCCCTAAAGTATCCCACCCTTAGGTAAGTGAAATTTGGAAACTGAAAGAATAGGCAGCCATACTCACTAACTTTATTCCATGCTTCATCAGAAACACGTTTATTTGGGAGTTCTTTATCGAACAGACATCGGTAATGACCAAAAAACGCATCTTGAACCCTTCTGAAATGGATGCAACTTGCCCGAAAGGGTAACTGATCATAGAAAGCCCATACCGGTATTTGCATCCTATCTCCCCTGGTGGATAGCCCTGAAAAAGAACCCAAGGCAGCAGCAATGTAAATCAAGTACGAATTCATATAAAAAGCACTTGAGTTAAGTACTTGCTCCAACTGCTCACAAATAGCATTACTGATGAAATCGCCCCAAAATATTTGCTGCCTTGATTTCAAAATCAAAGAAAGGTACTTGAACATCCAAGGTTCAAAAAAGTTAGACTCCTTGAGACCTCTTAATCTGCTTAGTAGAGTTATGAGGTCATGAACCTCCTATTTAAAATCAGATCTGTGAACTCCTTTCGGCCACCTCACCAAATTAGGTCTCTTGGTGATTAACCAATGCTCATTAATGTATTTCACATAGGCAGTCTTCCCGTTTTCCCAACTTCTGGGAGCTTTCTCCACCGTCATATCCAGTATAGCCGAGGTTGGAGGAACTCTAAACACTCGCTCAATAGTATCTGAATCTAGACTAATGACCACCTTCCCATCTTGATCTTTTATGGTTCGAGAAGTAGGGTCGAAATGTTTAGCACATGCCATCACAAACTCAGGTTCAAGAGCAACTATCGGGAAAGTGGAAACATGATGAACATAACTTTCCCGGATGCTGATCATCTCATCCTTGGTGGATGTATCCACCCTTGTCAGAAATTCCTCCATATTAAGGTGCCCAATCTCCGTGTCTCGAATCTCTTCTACATAGGACGTGATCTGAGAAGGGATGATAGAGTTTTGATATTTATCATATTGATATTTCATCTTCTTTTTCCCTTTGTCCTTTGGGGATGTAGTTCTTCCTTCTGACATGACCAAACTAGCAGATGCAGTAACTGTCACATGGAAATTCCAGAAAATCAGCATTTCATCATTCAGAGGGGAAAGATCCATTGTTAAATTCATACTCAAAAGCGGGTAGCTTTTGAAAAGATAAAGGAAAGATAAGCATGAAGCCTTGTGGGATGTAAATGAATTATAATATCTTCATTTGTAACAAAGTGGACCCTTTATGAGATGAAAAGGTGAGCTTTTGAAGGACAAATGCATATGAGGTAAGCACTAATCATTCTTACTTCTTTTTCAAATGGGAATATGAAAAAGGTAGCTTTCTCGAAAGGATCGCATGGTGAGCTTTTTAGGAAGGAAAACATATGAGGAGGAAAAGGTGAGCTTTTTAGGAAGGATAACATGTGGGCAGCAAGTTATAAACTTTTCCTCAAATGGAAGAATGGAAAGTGCACTTTTACAGGCTGATTGCATATTTGGAAGGATTTCGTTTCTTTCATCTCTTTATGCATTTTGGGGAAGAACATCTCTGAGAACGGGGTTTTTAATCCCGACTGCATATGGGAATAAATGACATTCTCATATGCAACTTGGAGAAGATGAGAGAAGAAGAAAAGAGACATATATACAAACAAAACAACCAAACAAAAACACAAGCAAAGAAAGAGACATAAAATATACCTCTTCTTTGTTTGCAAAAAGGGAAGGACACAAATCTGATTTTCTTTCAAGCAAAATGACAAAATTCTGGAAATGATAACAAAAATTTCGAATTTAGCTTTGAAGAGAAAAGACAAAATATATAGACACGTGCTTTTGATAATTTCTTCATGAAGAATACATGAGTCATGAAAAGAAAGACAAATGTCCATAATGCAGCTCTAGATTGCTTAAAACCAGCATGCAAAGAAGAAGTTTTCAACAACAAACCCTACTATTTTCAATCTCTTGCTCATTCAATGCATTCAACTTGAATGCATTTCGAAATTAAGAGGTAAGCAAAATGTTTTTAAATAACAAGTCAAAAATATCTTACCAAAATTACCCAAAAGGAGGAGCAAAAGATGCAGAAAATTATGGTGAGATTCTTGGGATTGATTGCATAAAAACCGTGATCTCCATGTGATGCCCTAGGCGCAACTCTCGCTCAAAACGCAGCTCTTGTGGAGCAAAACGCATGCAAATGCTAGAGAAAAACTTGTCACCTAAGAAATGGGCAAAAGTTCTTGTAATACGCTGAGAACTTAAAAACAGCGCTCCACATAGCTACAGCACTTTGCATATAACTTAGGGACTGTCGAAACATGTTAAATGGACAAAAATCGACGCCCCTCCTCTTTATACAAGCCGCAGGTCTTTTAATGGAGTTCAAATCGATATGCATCTTAAAGAAGATACAACACCATTCAATACAAGTTATATGCCATGACAAAAGAAAATGACGCCTTCACTTAAAAGTCCACGCGCTTTGTAGAAGGGAAAAACATTATGTTTCAAAAGTCCAAAAACATGCTTTTGAAGAGAAAATCAACGCCATTTTCTTTAAGTGAAACCGTGAGTTATGTTTATAACTTATCCTTGGCATAATGATATGTTTATGCTTAAGAAATTCGATGCCTTTCACTAACAAAAACATAACGCACTTTAAAAGCGTGTTTAGCATATATAAAAAAAAATGTTTCTCTTACCAAATTCGATGCCTTAAGTCGTTTAAAATGCTGAACGCACTTTTTAAAGAAGAGACCATATATCAAAATATGTCTTACTCACCCAAAACGGCGCCTTAAGTCATTTGGAACAAACCGCAGGCTTTTAAGGAGGGAAAAGACATGTTTAGAATGTTTAAAATATATGCTTTCCCATCCAAAATCGACGTCCTCTACTTAAAAAGACCACGGGCCCTTTAAAAGTCATAAAGAGATGTCGTTTATCATATGCAATGACTTCGAAAAACGACGCCTTCAACTATAATCTTGAACACAAGTTGTTTTCAAAAAATAGTAAGTGTATATCTTATATATCTTAGACGCATTTTTAATGGGAAGAAACATACATAAGAAAACATTAAAAGATGAGCAGAGGAGTCTTAAAAATAAAATCCCCATTACTTTATTCAAGTTAAACGTAAACATGAATATAATTTTATTTTTTAACCCCCCAATCTTTTATCTTGCCAATCTAACATCAAACTTTTAATAATATATAAACATTAAATTTAAATATGCTGAGAAAATTTTGAAGTCTGGTTTGAACGAAGAAAGAGCTTATAATCTTTATATGCAAACTTAAAAATTTAAATGACTTGATATGCGGATATGATTCAAAAACCTGTCGTCATTAAAATTTATAAGCAAAACTTCACGGAAAGGTGTGAAACTTTTGAGATAGAATTTAAAAACTACCTTACATATAAAATGATCTTTCAGTTTTTTCAATCAACAATAAAAGATCCACCTTCTAATGATTTTTCCAAAGATATGCAGACTCTCCGAAAAACCACACTGGCCGGATACTAAAACACCTACTACTTAAGCTAGACTAACTCAAATGACACTTAAGAGAGCTCAAAACGAGAAGGAAGACGAAGACTACAAAAAAAAAAAAAAAAACCAGAGACAAGAAAAACTAAAGAAAAGCACAAAACTAGATGCTTGCAAGAAATAAGACCCAACGAGAAGCAAGGGATAACTGATTCAGTTAAGTAAAATTCTTTCAAAACACCGATCAACTTAGAGAAAAAACACAATGACAAGATCCTGACAAGAAGCAAGATATTCAAAGAAACGGATCTTGCGTACACGTCTTTTCAAAAATTTGGATTACATTCAAGGTTCACTTTATCATACTGCATTGCTTTCGTAGTACATATCATAGTTGAAAAACTTGCCAAGGCTCGAAAAAAAACTCGGTGCAATTGCAGCAAAAAACTCAGCAACTTAAACATTTGCTTGAATTTAATTAGATGTGCATTTTTTTTTGCAAAATTCAATGAAGAGATGATCCAATGAGTCAATAAATGAGTACATAAAACAAACAAGCTGAGTCTATATATATTTGATTGATTTGCAAATCAGGTACAAAGTGGCATCCTCATGTGGAATGTCGATGGCTGGTAGCCTGATAGTCTGAAGTAAATTTAAAATAGCAAATTGTTTTAGTAAAACTAAAAGTAAACATAACATCAAAACATTTTACATCTAAATATGTATGTCTCGTCCCCATCTGAATAATTGTTGATGTCAACAAGTATTGATCTGATGAAGTTTGTATTGAACCCAACATCAATCACTTTATGAGAAGGAATGAATGAATATTATCTAAGTTACTGATTTGGGTGCGGGTGCAGATGAGGGTACAAGAATCGAGTGCACGAATGCGTGAAAATTTTTTTGGGGGGTTTTGGATGCGTTTGGGTGTGTTTATATATATATATATATATCTCATAGTTACAAGCCTCGGACTTGGCAAGGTCGGATTGGCCTCGAACTCGGCCTCGGCAGCCGGACTCGGCAAATCGAAAAACCCAAGAAATTCAAAGAATTTTAAAGGTTTAAAGCATTTTTCATGCATCATTTAGTCAATTAACATCAAATACACAATAATTGAGATAAATAGAAGCTACTTTGCACACATATACAAGTTTACAACTTTACATAGGTCGCGAAAGTATAAAGTTATAAACTGTTAAATTAAATAACACACTAGAAACTGAAATATAAATAGTTTCACTATCAAATGTCTACAATATTCATGGAATATGAAATCCATGGAATCAAAAGTTCAAAACATATATCAAAACTAGGCTCATAGCAGCCTATCCCAGTGTCTTCCTATGAGTACGCCTAAGATAGGTCATGGAAGATTGTGCAGCCATCTTCTCTCCCTGTGTCTGAAGCTGACCCTCAGTGGCATCCTCATCATCCCCATCCTCATACTCCTCATCATCCTCGAAGTCAGATCCATCAGTCTCAGGCTCAGCCTCAGGGTCATCCACTGGGTCTCCTCGCGCTCTAGCCTCCTCCTCTGCCATCGCTACTGCCTCTACCTCTCGATCCACTTGATCAACCCATTCCAAGTCTTCATCACTGAAGACAGGATCATCAAT
>MU227798.1:1896598-1909331 GCA_018584345.1 Thuja plicata
TGGCGCCAAAATATCATATTCAAATACCACACGTTTTGCAAGGCAAAACGTTTTACCTTTGTGAATTACGAAATAGATAGGGCCCAGCCTTATATCAAACGTGTAGCCCTTTATTATATTAATTTATAAATTAGCTTATAATTATTAAATGCATAATATTTATCTTTTCAATTTATTTCTCCAATAAATTATTTATTTAATACTCCAAATTAAATAAACAATTAATCCATTTATATATTTAATTCCCACTTAAGTAATAAATTATTTATTTAATTCTCCAATTAAATAAATAATTAATCCATTAATTAATTTTCCTTAAATTAAACAATTAATTTATTATTTTAATTTTCCTAATTAAAATAATGTGAGCTAGAATTCGATCTAGCTACTAAACATTAACACTAATGGAGAACGAAGAGATGAAGAGGTATCCCCAGTCCCACCTACGCTTGTCATTTCTTCTTGTTGCTTCTTTCTCAATTCTTTTTTCTCTTCAAATGACTCTAAATGAGTTTGCATTTCACGTTTAACATCTTCGGGGGCATTTTAGGCATGGCTAAGCATCATGCTCTGATATATGTGCAAGGTGATATTTCAATCGGTTAATACCTCCCCCATTATATTGACCACGACAATGCCAACATATAACTACTCCTTTTCTTGGGTCGGGGATGGCATGTCTCCAAGCCTTATCTCTTGCTACGAAAGAAGGGTTTGCAAGTGGATAATATTTAGGTTGAACTGTTGATGAACTACCCTCCGGCTGAGACATTATGATTATGTTGCTGCTGCAATATATCATAAATGAAAATAAATAAGCATCTACAATAAAAAAATCAAACACTGGGGCTTCTTACTTTTCAAGTTTTTCATCAACAAAAAATGGAAGAAATGTAAAGACTAAAACAACAAAATGGAAACCGAAATATGATTCATTAATGTAAAAAATTCATAAAACAACACAAAAATGTAACTTACCTCTTCAAAGTTCATCAAAAAATGGAAATGCAACTCTTCTAATGTAGATGCCTCCTCCAAATGCTTCTTTTAGCTCCTCTCAATGTGTGAATGCAAGCTACAAACTTGCACAAACAATCAACAATCGATCTATAAGAGCCAATTGATTTGCCAATCTTTTTCCTAAAACCCCAATACTCTTCTCTCAAGCCTTTTTTGCTCTCCTCTCCTTGTTTGCATATGATAGAATGACCTTTTTAGGTCAATGACGTAACATATAAACCGGTCAAAGAAAAAAAAAAGCAATTAAAAATGTTTTATTTAAGTCTTTTTAAGACTTCTGCCACGGCAGAGTCCTGGGCTAGGGACTCGGCAAGTCCAGAGAGTCCACGGACTTGGCGAGTCCGGCTGGACTCTGCTGGACTCAGGCAAGTCCGAGGCCAGAGTCACTTAGACTCTGCAGACCCGACTCGCCTTGGGACTCGCAGAGTCCTGTAACTCTGATATATATACACACACATGCACATATATATATACATATATATATACAAAAAAATGCAAGAAATATGAAGAATTAAATCATTTGATACTTCATATTTCTAGCAGTCTTTCATTCTGATGATGGATCATTAAGTCTATTGTAAATGTTGATGTAAAAATGAATACACAATTGAAACTAGAAATTATCTCCAATCAATAAATGTAATAATAGATATTTAATTAAGAAATATATATATCATATCTATACATAAATATTTAGGCACTCGGAAAAGAAAAAACCAAGCGTGATCTATGATATTCGTTACTGAAGGATTTGAACAGGATAATTTAACATCGCTTCACAAAAGAGAATATTTTTTTCCCTGGATAATAAAAAGGAAAAATGCCTATTTAAACTTTGCACCATGCCTAACATAATTAAATGACTGAAAATGTGAAGTAAATAAATATTGAATGAATATAAAATGGAATTTTCTTTTAACTGTGAACCAGAACTATGAAGAAAGTTGTTTTTCAAAGTCCAAACTTATTCTCAATCAAGGTGAATGAAATTATTTCCAAAGAAACCGTACAATATTATTAAATTAAGGGAAGATAAGAGCACATGTCTAATAAAATATAATTGATTAATTAATTAATTATTTTTTCATATTAACTTTTTCAAAATTTAAGAATAATCTGTATACATGTTTGAAGTGAAATGTTTTTCACTTTATAAAGTCTTTTTTTAATTTTTTGCTGGGTCCATGCGTGGATGCCCGTGGATGCTCCCGGGTACGCACGGAAGCCCACAGGGAGCATAGCATCTCCCTGTGGATGCTTGCCGATGCATCGCCAAGCATCCACAGGGAGATGCTACGCTCCCTGTGAGCTTCGGCATGCATCAGCTCCCACATCCACCTCGAAAGCATCCACATCCGCATCCCGGCTCCGGCCAAGCGCACCCGGTAACAGAGAATATTATCGCTGAATTATATTGATCAAATATAGAAGTCGTATTGATCTGTAGATAATTTACTGATTACTGTTCCTGCTATTTAAATCCTTTTGCTTATGCGGTGAATCTGGTATAACTGTGATTCCTTAATGGATCGATTGAATGCTGTTTCAGATTATTGATATTGCGTTCATGCATTTGCAGTTGATGGAGCATTTCCTGATTAGCATCATTAATTCTCATGCTTCCATGGCTTGGTATTTCTACCCCTCAACTGAGCACTTTGGACTAGATTAATAATAACATAAAATCTTTTCCATATCTCTCTTCATCTCATCAATCTGCCTGTTATATCTGCTCCTTTGATTCGAAAGAATATGACTCTTCTCAAGAGACATATCCTTAGATACAATTTTATTTTAATAAACAGATTATATTATTCCTCAATGAATTGCACCTCTTCATTAAGATGCCAGCAAACCAAATCATTCTTTGATCACACCTTTTAGGTATCGCTGATAAGGCAATTCTCTTTAACAAGGATCGCACCTTTCTATTTGTAGTTGGCCTTCAGTTAAGAATGTTTTCTTATTAGTTTCCCATCTTAACATTTACTTAATACATTAATCATTATAGTCGGTGCCCGCTGGTTGTAAGAACTTGTTAAGGTATCGGCCATAGTGCTGATAATGGAGATATTAATCTACTTACACAACATTGGTTGTTAATTTGCTTTCTCAATTCTCTATCTTTGCTTAAGTGGTTTACATATTGTATTGAATTTATGAAATTGCTGCACATTTGTTTACTGTTCTATGTAGTTGATCCTCTTGCTATAATTTGGCTCTATCCATCATACTGTGCATAAAGTTATTTCTGCAATATAGAATATAGAATTTTGCCTTCACATAGGATGTTGGCTTTATAATTTTTGTTGTCTTTGATCATTGTCTTCATAATGAAAACCCCATACTTGATCACCACTTATTACTTAAGAAGTTAAGACCATTATAGTCATCTCTGCTCCTTGATGAGTATATTTAGTTGTTGTCTATGTGAGTTATATTTTGTTTCAATACTGCATCCTCTGTTTGCTTGTTTGGATTAGATGGGGACATCACAAATTCAGAACTTTTAATAGTTTTCCCAGTAAAGAGTCAAAACCATTGACCCACCTTTTAATATGTCAAACTGACACAAGTTCTCCCCAAAGCTAGAAAAAGGTTAGATGTTTTTAACTAACTAACAAGTTTGTCTGACTACACTAAAAGTAAGTGCAGTCAAAGAAATAGCTCATAATTTTATAACAAAATTGCGATCAAATTATTTATTGATTAAGTTGATCGTATTAACTACCACATACAAGTTTGGATGGGCATACCCTAATGGACAAGACCAGGTGCAAGAACAGGATGAGTTTGACAGAAGAGATACCCTTGCTCATGGCATCTAAGCCAAAGGACTGACTGCAAGGGGAACTTACCAATCAAAATAAAAACTACTGTGGCCAAATTACATTTGCGACTCTCATGCTTAATTTTAAGATGTATCTTGCTGTGGACTTTATAGTTGTATTACACCACACTTTCTTGAAAATTTAAAAAGAGATGTACATAAAGCTCTAAGACAACAAATTATAAGCAAACATCAAAGAGTACATACATAAATTAAAAAAATGTTTGCATGTGACAAAATACGAACAATATCAAGATGAATAATGAGGGCAGTTGCATACATTATAGATTTCAATACCTTACTGCATATATTACAGATTCCAATTACCTTACTTCAAAGCTGTAAGTGGATCTAAAGGTCTGGAGAGTTGATAAAAGCTTTGTCATTTTCAGGTCACAAGGTCGAAATGACATTGATGTAAAATTGGAATCCATGTTACAACTTCGACATGACCATCTGAAAAATGAAAATTTAGAATCATGAAACATTTTCAACTGGACATTTCTAATCAAGACAAGAATTCTTAAACATGCATGGTAATTTAATAAACTTAGAAAGAATAGATCATCTAATGGAAACAAGTAGCATTCCCTGCCCCTGATAGTAAAGGTCACAGTAAGCATGAGAAAATAACCAGTCTTTCAAGTACTTCCTGAAGTAATCAGCAGTATATAGTTATCAATCATTGAAGTAATCTAGAACATATGGTATTCTACACCCTCACTGAAACGTTCCGTGTACAAGTTTCCTGACAATTCCCGAAATATTTTATTTTTCCAGTATCTGATTTTTTTGTCTCCTTTATTTTAGGGGATCAAATTACAGCAGCGACTGAATATATACTTATTATAAATGATTCAATCAATGAATGAATATTGATTTGGTCTATTATACAAATGAATAAATTATTGCACAATGGTACAGCAATCTATTCAAATAATAAATTATTAAATCATTGTTAAGAAAGAGAAATAATTCCACGTCCAATGGTGAGCTCGGCAGCTGACCTAGTACTCTCTTCCTTTCATGCACACTGCTCCTTTGCCTCCAGTTTCCAATGCCCTAAATAAATTCCTTCGTTGTTCCTGCTGCTACAATTACTTATTCTGCCTCCCTTTTGACTCATGAAAAGGGTGATGGCCTTGACAATGGTGCGCTGGCAACAAAAACCAAGTGAAAATTTCTTAGAGTTTGGCCAGGCGCCACAATGCCTGTGGCTGATAAATATACAAAATCTACATTTCAGTGATCCCTTTGACTTCTTAATTCCCCATCCTTGAACGATATGAGTTGCGATGGACTTGGTAAACTGGCGATGTTGTGCTGGAAAGGATGGTGGAGGCTTCCAAAAACCCAAACATTATTTTTTCTTAAACTCCCACCCTTTACTAAAGGTGGTAGCTGGCTGCATATCTTTTTTTTTTCTTTCAAAATTTCCTTTTTCAAGGAGGATGGCTAGCTGTATGGGGACCCATGAATCAAACAATATCAAGCTTTTGAAACCTACCACGTCCTCATTCCAAGGTGACGAATCCCCTTTTGGACCTATGCTGACCTTTTTGATTTGCTGTGAGTATTTATAGATTTTCCTTAGGCTTTTCACCATGCCACCTGTGACCCCTTTTAAAGTTTGAACAACATTGAATAAGAGGTTGGCCACCATAAAATACAAACAAAATCCTCAACTTTCCACAAGTGCGAATTGTAAATTGAGTTCCTGTAAACTGTAAATTTCATTGAAGCGCAAATTTGACTTCTGAATGAAGCCAACACACGAAACCAAAGGGTTTCCGCCGTCTGATTGCAGAAGATCCGAGAGGATTTCTGTCCTCAAAGGAAATGCTCAACTAGAGTTCTGCACAAAGGTTTATGAAATTTGGCAAATCATAGAATGAATTGTCTTTTCCCAATAATAAATAATTCCTTTTTATTCTCATTTACCTTTCAAAAAGTCTATGCCCTTTTTGGACCATATAAGACAGATGACGTTGCATTTGAACCTAAAGTTACATGCAAAGCATACAAGTCACTACATTTTGTTTATTATTATGTTGGGTGGTTGTATGCAGCATGTTTGGGTAGTTGTCACTTGTCACAAACCAACATGCTCATCATGGACATTACTGTACATTCACCTTTTGACACATATGAAGGGAAGTATTGTCTAAATACGCATGTAATCATATTGGCACGCATTGTAGATAACTTGTATATTAAAGATGATCATAGTGAGAATAATGCCAGTTCTGTTTTTCATGTGTCTAATCTATGGCTTTCTATTGCTGATCAAAATGGTATATGCTGTGTATTTTTATAAAGTTCCGGTACCTTTTTTATAGGATGGTTTGTTCTTGTTGGTTCACTGAACTAGGATACCCGACTCATAAGTGCTAATATTTTTTTATGTGATGTAGCACAAAGTCAATATTAATTATAAACAATTTGTAGGTCTAAGACTCAAACTAATATTCATAAAGATTAATATTCAATTTTTAGGTCTAAGACTCAAACTATAAATTGTACTAGTTTGGTTCTTATCTCTTGCTAATGCTCATATAAAATAGGGAGTTTGTGAAGGAAAGGCGGAGTAATTTCGGTCACATGACGGTAAGTCGCAACATTGGGGTTATGCCTTGAGGGAGACCGCTTGTAGACTGTTTCACACGCCTTTGGCACAGTAAGTCTTTCACCTTATGATGGCATTAGTAAGAAGATTCATACAATCTATATGAGGAGATCGTTCAAATGACAAATCTAGGATGCTTAGTGAATCATTTGTTGTTGGTTTGCATTTCCTTACATCTATACTCATATTTGAGATATAAAGGATATTAATATATGCTAAGTCAATTCCTTAATCACTCTCTAATACAACTAAGGAGATAGGGAGCTTGTGAAGGGAAAGACGGGGTAATTTCGGTCACATGATGGGTAGTTCCCAACACAGGGATTAAGCCTTGAGGGAGCCCGCTTGTAGATTGTTTCACGTGCCCTTTGCACAGTAATTCTACCATCCTTCTTAAGGCTAGTAATTAGGAGTGAAGTAAGAAATTAGGATTTAAGCATGTATTACAAATTAGGGATTGTTCTAATCGAATGCATAACGTTGTTGGGAAGTGGCATTATCCTAATAGGGAATGTTACAAGTTGGCCATTCCCAAATGTAAATCAAACCCTAATTGGAAATTTTAGAGAAAATTAAGAAAGGTCCTAGTTTGGGAAATTACATACTTCTATGCAAGACACAAAGACTTTGTTAAGGCTTGGACCAACTAAGACCAACACATATGTCAACTGGAGGCCCATACTACACTTGTGAATAGTTATTTTTTGTCACTACTCACAAAATATTTTAAATGTCAATAATGTTATGTATGACTAACTCTATGTGGCTAGTTGCACGTGTTCCTAGTCCCAAGCCATTGTAGACCATTATGTGTATCTCTAGTCACAACTTTAAAAGATGAACAATTGAGTGCGTCCTTGTTCATGTGAAGAAGTATAGTTAGGCCATCCTTACTATAGCTTGTTGTCAGCAATTGTATATGTCCCTATCTATAACTTTGAAGAAGGATAACTAATTGTGTCTCTATCCTTGTTCAAGAGCTTAGTGAGACCATTCCCACAAAGATGACATCTGAGTGTGTCAATATTCACAATGATCTAAGTGTGTGGAACTATGTGTTTGTCCAAGTCAGTATCTAGAAGCGATTCTCCAACTTTTAGGACAATAATGTAATAAGGGCAGAGTTTTGGGAAGTTTACACCACCATGGTATATGTTTATTATACTTTCTTAGAGGATGTTAATTATCAATAAAGATTTAAATAATATTGTCATATAGGTTTAAATAATTATTTAAACCTATTAATTTTAAAACAAGTTGATATATTGGGTACATGGTGCTTTTGTAAAATTATTGAATGAATTAATGAAATGATCAAACAATCATTTAAAGAATTACAAACCTGATGTTTCTATAATGAAACATTTGTAAAATAGAAACTAACTAATATTTACACTAAGTTACAATATTGACTATTAATAATAAATAATAAAGATATTATTCTAATAATTGGTTAGTGTGTTGCTAAGATTGTTAAAACCATTTACATACATACCTTGTACTTGAGGAAAATGGTGGACTTAAGCTCAGACTAGGCGTACAACCAACAAAATAGGATAGGACACAAGCCATATTAATCGTACAATAAAAATCTCTTTTAGAAAAAATTCGGCAAACCAAGTAAAAGATTCTTTTTAATCATGATTTAAATGAAAAAAATAGACTTGAATAAACATAAATAAAAAATGTAAAGCGAACAAAACTTGTTTTTGAAATTTAAATGCCTACTTGTTGCTGAAATTGTTGTTCACTCAGTACTGTTAATCTACAGTTCATTATTCATTCACTAAAAATTAATAATGTATTATGTATTATTTGTTGTGTGCTGAGGTACACTAAATTTTGTTTATCAAGTTTATATACTTTGTATTGCAGGTTTATTCGAAGTTGAAGATTGTGGCTTTGTAATAATTCCTTGATTCAATCTACCAAAGCACACGTGCCCTTGTGTTTAAGCTTGTTCAATCCTTGTGTGCTTGCATTGCATCAATTTCTTCTTTTAGATGAACAACATGTGTACTAATCAATAAGTTTTATTTCAATCGAAAAGCACTAAAATGTTTAGCCTCAAGCGTGTAAACTTTTGCCCTAGTTGAAACCAAAAAGGTGTACCTTTGATTTTATTCAGGTGAACATGAACCACCCCAAAGATTGTAAATAAAAAGTACATATATACCTTAAATTTTATTCAAGATGAACATAAACCACCACAAAGATTGTAAATAACAAGAACATAGTGTTCAAATTAAGTTAGTTTTTGTTTAAATAGAATTTCCCTTTCTGGTTCAAAAAGTGGTTCTACAACACCTTTGTTCCACATTAAAAGATGAGAATGAAAAAGCTAACAATAGTTGCCTCCACTAAAAATATTCAACTAAAAAACTTCATTTAAGCCCTTAACACTGGTCATCTAATAAAAACATCAACTGTTCATATCTAGTTATAAAACCAAATGCTAATAAGAATAAATGTACAAAAAAGCAAAAAGGCAGGTCCAGTCATTCAACAGAGATCAGAATAAGTAAAATAGAAACACAACCTTCGTGGACTGTAAGATATGTGAACAAGGATTCTCTCATCTACTTCTTCATCAGCATAGACAGGTGCTGCTCCTGCAATTGCCTGGACTGCCTGTTATCACAGTTATTAAAACTTGTCATGAGTTCTAGATTTTTTTATCTTAAGAGATGGACATATTTTGCATGCCTCTATTTAAAAACAATTTTTTCACCATAGTAAAACTTAACAAAAAAAGCCCCCCAGTAATGTAGTCAAAACATTCCTTAGACTTGTATCACCTTAAATAAGTTTCCATAAAAGAACAAAGGCAGATGAAAGAAAGTGTGATAATATTTACATAAAAATTTTATCTGAATTAAAATTTCATATAGAGATCATATACATGTCAAAAGTAGAAAAGTAAGGCATTTTCCAATAGAGTTGAAAATTTATTTCACTGTCACCAAGACTTGATGTTAAGAGTGAGTAAACATTGACCAGATTACATGTCAGTTTCATTAGTGAAAACCACTATGGTTGGTCAATATTGACTTATCCCCATAGTGAAAGCTTCTGGGATACTAATTCATTCATATTTAGAGGGATAAGAGTTATCCCAAACTATAATATCAAGTGATCAGTTATCAAAAGTGAAGAATATTTCAGCACATACTTCAAACTATAATTTGTGACATTGTGTTCCAAGTATTGTGATGTTTATGTAGTGTGTGAATAATGATGATGTAACAGTTTATTTGAAAGAATTAACAAAATCTAATGTGGTACTCAAAACAAGAAAACTTCACTCTCAAACCAACTGTTCACTACCGAGTTGGCTATCCATGCTACATATTTGTTAGGAAATGTGCATGTCATCATATTCTACAAGTGACAAGATAAAGTCCCTACAACCTCCAAAACATAGATTCTGGGGAGTATTTTATTTTACTGCCCTATCTAATGTAATATCAGATGGGAATACCATTATCTGCATAGAGGGTCAAGTATTTCTACATCCTCTAATATAGCTAACTGAATATGGCCTTCCCCTTGTTCATAGGATAAGGCACTAAGGCATGTGTGATTACTACTTCTTTCTCTACTAGTTTTTTTTCCCTATTCTGCATATTCCTTAAGGATTGTGGGTGCCATCAAATTCTGCAAGTGATAAGAAGTGACATCCCTACCCCCTAAAAACATAGAGCCTAGGAAGCATTTTACTTTAGTGCCCTATCTACTATGAAATTCAATGGGAATACAGGAATACCATTATCTGTATGGAGAGTCAATCAACTATATACCCACTTAATTTAGATATCATGGTAAGAGATGCTAGGCCCTTTTCTTCCAAAGATTGTTATTCTTAAACAGAGATGGTTACAAGGGATCCTTGGAGCTGTAACTCTGATCAACTCCTTTCATCCAACCACAAGCACTAGAAATGTTAATCGCCTACCAGATACATCTAATTCACACTCAAATTGGGACAAATCAATGAGATTGCATTCCTCTTTGTTCACTCGTATAAGTTCATCTAGGTGCACCAAATCAAAAACTCAATGTTGGGACTACCTGATACTCATTTCTCATCAATTTGGCATAATATCCTCATTGGTTGACTGATATTATTCCATCCTGTTATTACGGATGCATGTGTTGAATAGTAGACTGTTTTCTTTGCAATTCAACTTCTCCTTTTATAGGTGTGCCGCAAATCACCAGGCATGCACCTTTATACAAACAATGAACTTCTAATTTTGAAAGTAAATTGTCTTTGACAGAGTGTGACCTTGTGTACAAATATGCACCTCTAAATACCATTCACTTGAGTCTTTCTTTTCATACCTTGAAAGAATTTCAGTCCTTTTGTTTGGTGTGCAACAGAACCCAAGGCACACACCTAACAATGGACATTTAAACTTTGGGATTTCCCCTTTTCTGGTGCTGATCCAAGTGTGCAGTTGAAACCCATACTTGAAATTTTTTGACTTGGATACTTCCTTCTCAATAGTGTCGGTCAAATTTTGACCTTGAACTTAATTCTATCAAGTGCATACGACCTAAAGACCATTTTCCCTTTTCCATCAAGAATAACTTCAAGAGCAGCATTGCGTGATCTTGTAAACATTTAAGACAAAAAAAAACTGACAGGTGCTGATCATGAGTTGTACTTGGGAAAACAATAGATCATAGCTTTAAACTTGACACAATACAAAAATTTCATATGGGTAGAACATGTCTCAAATAAGCCCTGCACGTAAATATCTAAAATGTTGGACTCGCCTAAAAATACTTGGCAAACTCTTATGAACATCTACAATATCCAAACAAAAACAATGCTGATTGTTCTGAAAAAGTCTCTTTACTTCATATACAATTAGCTAAAAAACATGGGCATTCTTAAACTAAAACTTGTAATGATCACGGTCAGAATGGGTTCGCCCCCTCCTTTGCTAGTGTGCTTTCTAATAATAAATCAAAAAATATAAATATAAATAGAACATTAAATAAATATTAAATAATTTCATTGATTCCTTTTAGGCTGACTTATCTTTTGTTTGGGCGGTTATGTTTGGCTGACTTGCATTGAAATGGAAACACTATTAAATATTTTGCTAAGGTCGACATGTTCTTAGTTTGTGCTATTGCCTATATACATGGGAGGATATTTTTGTTAGCATAATTATGGAATGTTAGTGTATAGTTAATATTACATTGTAGTTGTTGAGGTTGGTTGGTAGCTGCCTAACTATCAATTGTCCTGTCAGTGTAAAATGTTCCCTGCTGTGTTGAATAATATCAAACGAAGTATTCACTGCTTTCATATGGTATCAGAGCAGTTAAAATATCCTTGTGCCTGTGCGTCAAAACCTGAAGGATTAAAAGGCATGAATATATAGTTAATATTAGGAATGTAATCTGCACCTCCCACATTCTTTTATCTACATCATTCCTATGCTTGGAAGTATGATGAGGCCTGGTGATAACCAAGGGTAGTGATGTAGAGCAGGTGCAGTTTGCATAGCAAATTCAAAGGGAAAACCAATTTCTAGTACATAAGTTGGGAGCAAAGAACTGTGTAGACCACGGTGAGAATGTGTGTGGAAAAGAAGTTTTAGTGGAGGACAAACTGGATATAATTTTTATTAATACAAGAGGAGGCATTTTAATCATGCTGAATGTTCAATATATGCTAATATCTTTGCGTGAGATAAAGAAACATTGCGTAGAAGGAGCCCATAAACCATAATACCAATTCATAGTGGGAGTAGCAAATGGTTCTGTTCAAAAGGTTCTCTTGATGTTCATAACAAAACGAGAGAGGGGCCAACATGACTATAAAGAAATAAATATTGTTGCATCAAAGATTTTGAAAAGAGAAAGGTGTGAGTTTCCTTTAAAAAGTTTGGCACTGACTAGTGACGGACAATCCCTCCATTGCAGTTTGTATTTGAAGATGTTAATAGCCTTTTCCATCATACAAAAATCAGCGATATAAGTGATAATTATTGTTTGTTCCAAAATTTTGCTTTATGGGCATTGTTCATAAATAAAAGTTATATTCTAGACTTATTCTCTGGAGTAAGTGAATTTACAGAGGACCGAGGTGGTACAGATCAAGAATCAATAAACCTAAGTTACCGGATTCGCCTGTTAGGCCTCGGATCCGGGTCCGGGTCCGGTCCGGGTCCGGATTCTCCACCCGGTCCGTGTTGGATCCGGGCAGGGTCCGGATTTGGACCTGTGGGTCCGGATGG
>MU227798.1:1919024-1954919 GCA_018584345.1 Thuja plicata
CAAAATAAATCAGACTCAAACAAGGTCATAAGTGCCCTTTAAAATCATTATATGTATAATGAGCAGCCATACTGAGAAACTCGTCTTACCAAAGTTATTAACAGACCATATGTGCACAACCAATATAAATAGATGGCTAGGATTTTAGTAAAATCCACAAGACCAAAACAGACTAGTAGCCGCATGGATACAGCTGAATTGATCAGTGTGTAAGCAATTTCTGCAAACTTAAGAGAAGTGAAAAATGGCTCAATATAATGCAAGTTGAGGCAGGAGCACTGCTGTTGCTTCCTTAAGAGGGACCAGTCTTCTATTTTCAGTGGTTCGCTTGCTTTCTAGCCCAAATGTCATTGTACAAAATAAGTATAGTCTCATTACCCTTAAGGTACAAAATAATCATTACCTCTACTCCTCTTCCTTAAAATCAACCATCTACCAGTGTAATGCCTAACTTGGTGTGAACTAGTCCATATTGAGCTGAGCTACAAGCACATGGAATAAACCAAAACGATGTCTATCTAACTAGCCTGAATGTTGTTGTAAACAGAGAATTCCAAGATGAGTTGTTAGTCTATCTCAATACCCAGAGCTACTAAACAAGCATGATATCTCTTCCATCCATTTCTTCAAAGTAGCCCATCTACTAGTTTTACCCCTAGGTTGGGCAAATTAGTCTTCAATTGGGATGCAAGAACATAGAATCAACACTCATGGTGTCTCTACAACTATCCCAAATGTCCCGGTAAGGAGACGATTCCATGATAAAGTGCTAATCTGACTCACTATGCACACATGGTTATATTCTCTTATCTATCTCTTCTTAGGATTCACCCATAAAGGTTCTTGGTTTCTTTCATATCCACGGAACTATGATCATACAGCTCATAGAGACCTTATTTTGTTAAAAAATAACCTGATAGCTATAGTTACCATTATATGTATGCATAGTGCACACAGGTACGTGCATAAGTGTGTGCATTTCAAAATCATAAGATCTATAAATTGGTGTCTTCCTGCTGCAACCTGTCGACAAATTCTGTTTAAAGCAAGGAGAGAAATTTTACTCGGGCAGAAACAATTTTCCGGAGACTGGATGAATATTGAATTTGATCTCATTTACATTAAAAGAGAGAGAGGGGGAGAGGGAGAGATTTTGAGTCCATTTAAATATAGACTAATGGAAACTTGAAGGTGGTCCCAGGGACAACTCCAGCTTTATCTTGCCCTTTTTATCATCAGAATGCACTGAACCTTACAAAACAGATACGAAATAAACATAAAGGCATAATTCTTTGATATGAGACCGCTGGATAGAATTTTCTATATAAGAAGCTCTAAAGTGGATTGCTAATACATAACACATCCTGATCATAAATGACAAGGCGTGTTCCCGAGTTTAATAATTGATCTATTTCAAAAATTATAAACAGTTAACGAAATGTCAATTTTATAGAAAGCAAATTTACCATGTAACATTTTACGCTTCACAAATATTTTTTGAAACCCAAACTGTAATTTAGAATACAAGATTGAGGCTCTACCTGGCGGGCATGTTCTCCAACCCATTCAACATCAATTATCAATGAAGATAAATCTGCCATTGATTTACCCTTAGAAACCTTCTTCCTATCTACTCTCCCACTCCTGGAAGACTCTGCATTTTCAGATATTAAAGAAGCGGGATCAACTCCGTCATTTGGGGGTGTCGGAATGAGTGCAAATACGGAGTTACGATTGGATTTTGCACCTCCTAGTTTTCCAATCGCAAGACCCACCTTCAAATTTCACCGATAATGATCATTAATTTAACAAACCTAATATTGTTTAGGGGAGAGTTATCGTAAACTGATCAATACAAATTTGTGTGATGTTCAACTAATTCTAATTCAAACTAGAATGCAAGACAGAATGAATGATAGTAACAAGAGAGGAGAATTTGCTCTTTACTTGCACGGAAACTGCTGATTGGGAGAGAAGAGTCTCCATAGAAATCAGGTGGGTTTCATCTCCTACCACTACTCTCGCCATGATTGCTAGTTTTCTCTGCCTCTTCGTGCCTGGATTGTTTTGTATGCTATGGATTTCAAAACAGTGATAATTCAATTTCAGTGACTCCGAGCGAATTTTTTTGAATAGATAGCTACGTGTTCATTCTTCGACTTTGGTAGCGTAAGAAAGAAAGTGAAATTATTTTTAACGTCCACGAGACTAAATATAGGCAGCTTCCCACTGCCGTTTTGCATTTCAGCCCTTTTCTTATGCCCTTATGCCTCTAGCTGCTCAATAGTCCTCTCGTTAAATAAATCAGTCAAGAGTTGCTCTCAAGAAAGTAGCATAATTGACCTTGCTGTCCTTGAAGGCATCACATTCTAAAATAAAATGTTGAAATGTTTTTCGGTTTCTAGTTTTTCAGAAGTGCAGAAAATACACTCTTTCTTCCCAAGCCTCTTTTGGTCTTTCCCACCGCCTAGTTTTACAATGAAGTTGATGTGAGTTGGTCCTTAACAGAGCAATAAGAATTTTGGCTCTCCAAGAAATATTGACCCCTGTGTACGATTTTTTATGATGGTTATGAGTGCGATTAAACTCAACAATATAATACTATTTCTTACTCGTTAAACCTTTATCCCAAGAGCGCTTGTTGAATTTATTCATAACAAAAGTCTTTATCTCTTTACTATTTGTGGGGCATGAGTTCAAGTAGATGTTCCATTTTTTAAACCATTTGTTGCTTTGTCACAAAATGTCACTGAAGACAACCTTAGGCCACCTGCCCTCATCCATTTGCTCTATTCTTTTTAAATATCTTATGAGTTGTTTTATACTTTTAACAGGGTGTTTTATACCTTTAACAGGATTGTTATTCCTCTAACAAGGAAATGTACTATGCAATATTGAGCTCCTAACAGGGCTACGTCTCCTAACAGGGACACTATACTTTAGTGCATGCTTGTGGGTCCCATCCCCACTGGGGTTTTCCCTTGCCCAGGGTTTCCTCAATAACAAATAATGGTGTTATGAGTACTGTGTTATTTGCTTATGTTCTTTTCATTTCTGTAAGCTTATGAATTATTTATAGTTGGTTGAAAAGTTTTAATAAGTGATGTAATACTGATTCACCCCCCCCCCCCCTCTCANAAAAGTTTTAATAAGTGATGTAATACTGATTCCCCCCCCCCCCCCCTCTCAGTATTACCTAATCCTAACAATTGGTATCAGAGCTTTTGGCCCTTGGAGAGAAAGTCTAACAGCTTTAGGGAGATCATAATGGATTTAGATAGTTTGCAAGAAAACTTTGATGTTGCACTTGAAGACCTTGACAAAGCAAAAGCAGAGAATGGAGAATTAAGATTCAACTTGCGAAGAGATGAGAAATTTATAAAGAAACTTAGAGACCAGCTTGAACTTTCCAGAAGTCAGAGAGGGATCTTGTGGTTCAGATAAAAGAAGATTTAGACAAAGACAATTCAGATTAGATGAAGCAACTTGAAGAAGAAAATGAAATCTTGAAGCTTGAAAATGAAGTCATGACTAAAGAGATTAAATTACAAAAGGATGCTAAGAAGAAGATTGAAGATGCTTTGAATAGTGCAATTTTTTTGATGGAACAAATGAAGAATGAGGTTGACAACTACAAGAACAAGTATCTAGAACTGGAGAAATACAATCAAATCATAAAAGGTGAACTTGTTGAGGCAAAGAAACACATTGAGAAACTTCACACTAGCAGTGACTTGATCGATGAACAAAGAGACAGACAGAAACCCAAAGGTGATATGACTAGTGTTGGATTCAATGAAGCTGAGTGTTTGAAGAAACAAGAAGAGAAATTTGATGCAAAGTTTGATGTTAAAAAACCTACTATTGAAGAACCTAGAGAGTAGATCAGACCCTTCAATGGTAGATACTTTGGGTGTAACAAGTTTGGACACATGAAAAGAGATTGCAGAGGTAATGCCCCTTTTAAGACCTTTTCTGGTTATTGTTTTAATTATAATGGATATGGGCACAAGAAAGCAGAATGCAGGAAACCTAATCAATCTGGATATAGACAAGACAGTGGAAGAGAAACTACAGTGAAAACTACATGCTACAAATGTAATAACATTGGACACATTGTGAAGTATTGTAAGATGCAAGTAAATCAGCAAAGAAGACCTCCTATATGTTACAAATGCAATAATCCAGGTCATATAGCAAAGTTTTGCAGGTATAATGGAGTAAACAACATAAGAGTACCACCTCATATGAATACATAGAAGAATGGAAATGATATTGATAAGAGTGTTGCAGATTTAAAGAGTGGTTTTGACAGTTGTTTTAAGAAAGCAGAGGATAACAACAGTGGTAAGATATGGAAGATCAAAGAGACAAGTGAGACATTGGTTCAAGGAGAGACAATAGATGCTACTGGATCTTCACCTGATGGTAACAAAGCAAAATTGACCTAATTGGTCGATCATGGCCTTAGGAGAGCATTGGATGAAGATATCAAAATATATCCCACCTCTGATTTTGTGGATTGAGAACTAGCAAGCTCAGGTATGATTGTGGCCGACATCATGGAGTATGTATTTAAGAGCACAACATTGGATGATGCTTATTGTGTGATTGCGAGATTTACAGCCGACTGGACAGTATTGGGTAAAGTGAGCTTTTAATGACTTAACATTGTATAAAATACCATATGATTATCTATTTCCTTTCCATTTGACGAAGAGAGACCTAAGGAAATCAGAGAGCAGAGAGATTCAGTCTATCCTACAATTGTCGTGTGTGATCGATTGAAGCAAATACTCAGAATTCAGCGTGTAAGAGGTATTTACATCATCTAGTTATGGATGTACCTGTTATCTATGATGTTGTAGATCAAACTAGATACAAATTCAAGAAACATCCTTCCAAGTCTTGTGAAGAAGACCTTGAAGGAGTATTTTCTCACACACCATACAAATTTTTACACGTAGAAGACATTAGGGCATACATTCATTCTAAGTATGATATACTGGGTATTCATGAAATTTCTACTGAAATGGAGTATATGACTGATAAAGGCATTATGAGAGATGAATACAAGAATGTTGATCAATCGAGCATTATGAAAATTCTGGACTTATACGAATTTGACGAAGAAGAATGGTTTAAAATATTGTTGAGCAGAGTACATGATCAATTCATTTGGATAGGCAAGCAACCTGTGAAGATTTGTAGTGAATTGATTCATGATATTACTGGATTGGATAATACTGGAACCATTCTTGTAGCAGAGAAACATGTGAAGAAGCAAGTTGAAACCCTAACACACTCAAAATGGAACAGGCGAGCTATGTCAGTAAGCAACATTGTGCAATAGGATGTAAAGTTGATTGCTATGATACTTGCTTACAAATTCTATTATAGTAGTAGACCTAATTCAGTATCTACATGAGTTATCATGATGGCATACATAATGGTGAAAGAAAATATGAAATACAATCCATGCGAAGTGTTAGCACAACAATTTCTGAAGAATGTGAAATTGATAAAGAAAGACAAATCGAAGACCTTCAGATTTGGTTCACTGTTGATGCATATGTACATAAATATTGAACACAAATTTTCAAGCATGCACCCTAGTGGTTGGAGAAAAGGGATACCTAATGGTATACAGATTTCACAAAGTTACAGAAGAGTTGATAGTGAGTTGTTTGGTATGATTAAGATCCTTCAGAGGCAGATGAAGGGAAGATACAAGATACCTGAAGACTTAGTTGAGAAGTACAAGGATACAATCTGTTTCATGGTTGAAACTGATTGTGTATGCTTTGAGGCAGTTATACTGAGGAAGAAATGGTGCTATCCTATGGGATATGAGGTAAGTTCTAAAATATTAACTATGCAAACTGAACATGTCCTTGCATCTGAGATAGATACATCTAAGGAGAGATGGGGAACTTATGAGGAAAAATTAGCTAAAGTAAGAGAGGAACATACCAGAGGCTTGAGGAAGAGAAAAGTAGACAAAATTGTGCATGAATGTGGTATTAAGGCATGATTCATATAGGAAGAATTGAAGGAAGTTAAGAAGAAGCTAGCAGAGCGAACTTCTGGATTGGCAAGTTCTGCTACTGCAACTCTTAAACCTCCTAAAGTAGTGATGGTAGACAGTCCACCTCCTCCACCACAATAGACCTCGCAGGCAGAAAAGACTACCCCTAGAGTGAGTACCAGATCCAATAGTCAGATTTCGCCACCTAAGGAACCAAGCACTGTGAGAGAAGAGAAGAAAACTGAAATTGAGAAACACATATGGAAACCTGACTTGAAGATGATTGAGAAGAGAGCAATCAAACAAGGGAAGTTAGTTTCTATTAATAAATACTATGACAGGTATGAAGAAAATGATAAACTTTGGATTGAGGATGTTGTAGTTAATCATTTACTTGTTTTCAAAAAGAATCTATTGGAGATAGAGGGCATTATACTTGGAGAATTATATGGTAGATTGGAGACTAGGAAACAGCTAGCACAGATTGAGGATGAAACTATCAGAAATCAAGAAATTGATAATATGTTTCCTGTAGTTTCTATGCAAGAGAGAGAGAGAGAGAGAGAGAGAGAGAGAGAGAGAGAGGAACTGAAACCTTTGTTGAGAACTAAGACTAGGCTAGTAAATATTATGGCAAGAAAGTATGATGAAGTTACCAAAGAAACTCAGAAAGCACTAGACCAGATAATAATGAATGTTATTCCTAAGAAGACCCCACTTCCTACAACTACTATGCCTACACCCTTAGGAATGGGAGAGAGTTCGAAGACAGCTGAGGCAAGTGTTGAGAAGAGCGAAGTTGAAATGCAACCATAATTCTGGTGTGCCTATGACTCTTGACACTTCACATGATGAGAAGGACCCATTTGAAAAAAAATAATGACAATACAGTAATTGAGGAAGAAGAACAGGAAGAATCGGAGCAGAAAGAAGAAACAACAAATGTGGAAATCAAGACAGAAGTTGATACATCTTCTATCTTATTGTTGGCAAGTAAAGATAAATCTATTGATATGGATATTGATTGTATGGATGAGGATGAGTTGGTAAAATTAGATTTTACTGCACTCACTAAAGAAAAAAGAGAGATCTGATAAGAAGAGTGACAAGAAGACCAAGGTGATTTCTAGAGCAATTGATACTGTGAGAAAATTTCTCCCAGTACCTATTGTTTTTTAGAACAGGGATGATGTAGAGAACCTGAATTTGGCACTTGATGCGTTTGGTGGATAGTATGAGAACCTGATGAAGATTGCAGAAGGAAAGGCAGAAAAGAATTACTTAGAAAAGAAGCTACTTGAAGTTTGCCAGTCTATCTCATGGGACTTGGGCATTCTGAGAACCAGTACTACAAATACAAAGAGTTGTATTGCACATGGCAGGAAACTATTCAGCTATTGCATAAACCCTATCAGACATATTCAGAATGTTGAAGACATTATTGCCAAGGACAGGGCAACTTTGAACAGTATGATGGACAGTTGTGAAACCTTTTCACAATCTGTATCGGAATTGGACAAGGAAGTAACAAGAATTTTGGCCAAACTCAATGTATTGTATATTGAGAAAGGGAGAGTTTTGACAAGATTTGGTTTGCTGAAGAGTTTAATCACTCCTAAGCTATCAATTATTGAAGCACACTTATCAGACATGGAGAAAACTACATAATCATTGGCTAACTCTATGCCTACAGAGTTGAAAGAAATAGAGACTACATCATTTGCATTGAATGGACTAATTCGTGTGAGTCAACTATTGCTTAAGTCATGGAGTACAGAAGTGAAGATCTTGGAAGATTCCTTTCAAGATATTCTGAAATTGGTAAGCAAGTCATAAATTTTTTTACTTTGTATGCACCTTTTTCATTGTTGTCAAAGGGAAGAAGAGAAGAAAAATTAATAGGGGAGAAGGCAGAAGAGAAAAATAAATAGAGGAGAGATAGTTTTGTTTTGTTAGAATACTTAGTCATTTTTTGTTAAGTGTTACCATCAATGCCAAAGGGAGAGATTGTTGGCAAGTGATCAATTTTGTATGATGTGATCCACTTTTTGGTTGTCATTTATGGCAACATATCTAGCATACTGATCGATTCATTTGAAGTTAAGTTTTGTTGACTCTGAAATCAGCTAAGTACATAAGCAAAAATACAAAGGTATTTTGGGTATCGAAGATCGAGATCGATGAGTTAAGGCAAGCAAGCTTAGAAGAAGATAGTATTGGGTATGTGTGACCTCCACCTAAGATTGATTTTGTTTTGGCGATGTTTACAGTGAGTTAGAGAGATTTGAAGATAGACAGACAACAACAGAACAATGATACAGAGCAGTTGGACAGAAGCGATGATCCAGGGAGTATGACGTGGACTCCTGGCAATCAGAGTTGGATAATGATTGTTGATGACCTATATTTTGATTATGTAAGAGTGCCAACTATGAATTTGATATTTGATTTATTAAATGCATTTTTCATTGTGAGCCGACTATGTAATATTTGTATTTGAGAGCCGACTTGGTAAATAAGAAAGATATATATGTAAGATCTTTTGTTGAGCAAAAGGAGTTGCGTGTGAACAAAGTTTTGGATGTGACATGTGAATAGCAGAGTAGAAGATGACAAAGATCATTGAAGAACAATTAATGGAACCATCTAAGCATTAGTGATGCTTGTTTTGTTCATTACTAATAACATTTTGTAACAAAACTATATTGTAAGAGTTGTATGCTCAACTGGCCCCTAACAGGGTTTTGTATACCTTTAACAGGGTTGTTATTCCTCTAACAAGGAAATGTACCATGTAATATTTAGCTCCTAATAGGGCTAGGTCTCCTAACAGGGACACTATACTTTAGTGCATGCTTGTGGGTACCATCTCCACTGGGGTTTTCCCTTGGCCAGCGTTTCCTCGACAACAAATAATGATGTTATGAGTACTGTGTTATTTGATTATGTTCTTTTCATTTTTGCAAGCTTATGGATTATTTATAATTGGTTGAAAATTTTTAATAAGTGTTGTAATATTTATTCACCCCCCCCCCTTCTCAGTATTACCTAATCCTAACAAATATGTCATTCCACTTTCATTTCTTTCCATTCATTCTTCCCTACCATAAGAGCATCCTGCAACAATGTCATTTGCTCCTTAAGAACTCTATTATCTTCTGCTAATAGTTGATTAGCAACTGTTAAAGAGTGAATTTTATGGTCTTTTCCTGCTCTTTAACTTCTAAATCCTCCAATCTTCTCTTGGAATTTAGTAACTCTTGCACATATAGTTAAGATGACCAAGTGAGAGGTGATGACATGGGGCTATACAAGGCAAAGTCATTCATGCCTTTGTTGTCTTTGGTCCTGTTGTTTCCACGCCCTTGCAAAGGAGTTTTGTTTGACAAGTGTTTGTTATGGAGGACCAAGATACTTCCCTTAGAAGTATTTTTTTCTTTGCCTACTCTCATTTTAAATGGGCTAGTCTACGTTTCAATATACCCCAAAACTGCTTAGCATTCACCCACTCCCATTTTCCCACTTTGGCCGAAGCAATTTTTACTTGACCTAAATGGTTTGTTTTAATAGAACCAATAATCTCTTGTTCATTGTACATGAATGTTGATGGGCAAACTCCCCTTTTATTAACATAAAGTTTTTCCAATAGTATACAATGAGAAAGCAAGTTGTATAATCTATCGGTTACACTACACCAAAAGTCAGGTTTTCAGTTCAAACTGAAAATGCTAAGCAAGGAGGAAACTGACGACACAGTTTTGCAGTGTTAACCAAAAGTGCAAACCAAAGATGATAAAATGGAACCCGACAAGAGGAAACTAACAGAGGAACCTAACAAGCAGATACAGTGCAAACCGAGATAACAAAAACAATGCAACCTGAAAGACAATCAAACTGATTTCAAAGCAAACCGAGCATCAGACACTGAAAGTCAGTTACATCCCAGAAAAAGTGGATCCAACTTCCATGTCAGATAAAACACTCATATTTTATTTATAGAGTTTTTTTTTGTTTTAAAACCATTACTTAAGGGACAAGCAACATTATTATAATTGTTTTAATCAGTCTAACTGATTGAAAACATGCAAACTAGGAAATCAAGGTCAAGTTGTAAACCTGTGATTATAGAGTTAATTTTGTTGTTTGTGAAACTTAAATAGGTCAATATATCTTATAAATAGATGTTGTAATCATTCAATATCATAGATGAGAGGATGAATGTAGCCAATGAGAACATTTATGGATCAGACTGAGAGTTTCAAGAACCAGACCATCAAAAGATGAAATTGGTTATCATGAACCAAGAACAGAGGCTACCGAGAAACAAAGGTATTAATCAATCACAATAGGTGATACATTTATACATGTGAATTGTAATGGATATGTAATCAACAATAGTTATATTGCATACACTCAGGTCAATGAGTATTTTTGTCTGCATTCTAACAAGTGTAGCAAATAGAATAAATCCTTTTAAGAAAGGTGGATTTAACAATCCTATTATAAATCTCTTAACTGAGTGCACACTAAACAGTGTTGCTAAAGCTCTTAACAGAGTAGATCTTAACAGGTCTCCACATAATACTCCCAACAGGGTAGATCATTAGAAGTGATCAAATTGTAAGCCTTAACCGGCCCCTTCCAATCTACAAATAGTGAAGATTTTGTGGGTGCCATCCCCACTGTAGTTTTTACCTTCTAACAGGGGTTTTCTACGATATCATATCATGTGTTATGAGTCAATTACTTTCGTGAATGTTTCTATGAATGTTTACATGTTTGATTGAGTTAAAGAATTGATATGTCTTACACAAAGATAATATAGATCAGATGGTTGGATAAACAATTGATTACATAAAGGTTAAAGGATAAAAGAGATAAAAAGTTTTAGAGGTACTAATTCACCCCTCCCCTCTTAGTACACACTTCCTAGTATTTCCAACAATTGGTATCATATCTAGAACTCTTATTTGGAAAGCTTAAAGACTTAAGAGAAAAGATCATACAATGGAGAAGTACATACTTGACAAAAGTATTGACAATCAGAAGCTAGAAATTCAGATCTTTTATGAGCAGTATAAAGAAGCAAGAATCAAGATGAGACAATTGCTAGATGAAAGAAAGATTATGGAAACTCATTGTAATGAGATAGATTACCAAGAAGAAGAGATACCAGATCTATTTGAGTCTTCAGGATCTACTACAAGCAGAGCATCAGATACATCAGAAGAAAGCATCACAAGCTTAAATGAAATCAATCAACATCTGGCTGGACAAGTGAAATCTCTGCAAATCGGTCAAGAGACACAGATGGTAAGAATGATTGATGTCATGAACAATGCTAGACAAGCTGAGCAAGAGAGAACACTAATTATTGATGATAGAAGAAAGATTAGTGAAAAGCTATAAAAGAAAGAGTCTAAACTACAGAGACTTACAGAACATCATCACGAGATTACAAATAAGATTATTCTTATGAGTCAAGAGGCAAACGAATATTGAACTCATTGAAAAAATAGAAGCTATAAGTGAGCTAAGTGAAGAAAATGAAAAGCTAAAACAAGAACTCAGAATTCAACAGCAACATAATGAGATAATCAAAAGAGCTTAAGAAAGCAATAAAAGAATGGATGATTTTCTTGATGGACAAAGGAGAGCCAACAACAACACTAGACTAGGCTATACTAAGAATGGAGAATCACCTAAACAAGTTGATCCAAAGAATGTCTATGCAAATCCAAGACCAAGAAAGTTGACATGCAATCACTGTGTATAGCAAGACCACACATCAAATGTATACAAAAGCAAAATGAAAGGTATTCCTAAATCTACATCTTCATTCATAGGAATTTGTTATAAATGTAACAAGAAAGGACGTAAAGCTTATGAATGTAACTCTGAGATGAAATAACCAAAGAAGGAAACCTACATGGACAAATATTGTCCTACTTGCAAAATGCATGGGTACACTACTCTTTAATGCTGGAAGAAGAAAAAGCAAGCATGGAAGCCTAAAGGTCAAGAATCTACCTATCAACCGGATAGAGTCGGTAACCAGTATGTATGGGATTACAACACTTGGGAAAATTGTATAGTATGTGGAAGATTTGGTCACATTGCTGCAAATTGTATGAGACAGTGGACAAGAAAGCCTAGAGAATGGACTAACCCGTGAATGACATGTTTACACTTTCATAAAGTCGGTGACTGCAGAGACCGAATGACAGAGACCAACACCTTTTCCAATGGAAACACCATTGAAGACATCAGGAAGACGAGAAAAAAAATGTAGAGGAAAGCTACAAATAATGATGAAGTTGGACCGAGCAATAAAAATGGTGACACCCTATCCAATGGATCTGGTGACATCACCACCCCCACCTAAGCAGAACAAGTAAGTATGGAACTGCATTACACCAAGTTATATTTTGCATAAGTTCCAATCACACATAGTTAAAATGCCAAATTAGCAAGATTATAGATGCAATATGGTATTACTTGTTAAATTATGTGAAAACTAATTCATCGGTTAATATATACCAAAATACATCGGCATACATTCAAAGTTGAATTGTTTGCACTTATCGAGAATCATCGGTTAACATGTAAAAGCTAAAGCTACTAGTATAAACCAAGATCCGTCAGTAATCAAGCGAGTTGACAAGTTGTCTTCGCCATACACCGAAACCCATCGGTAAAAGTAACAAGTTAGATGACTGCCCCAAAGCATCGCATTGTCAGCGAGAGGGAAGTTAGTGTCCCAACCGACAACTCTGTATTCACACACCGAGGAGTGGTTGAGCATTAATGACTCAACCTAGGGAAAAGTCTATAAATAAATGACAAAAGGGTTTCATTTCTCAATAGCGATTTGAGCGAAGCGACTATAGAGAAACCAGAGCTAGAAGCGACAACATTACAGAGCGACTCCAACTCGATTCAAAGCACTCTAAGAAGATCAGTTACATCTACAGAGGTTAAAGTAAGTACCAAGCATAACCAAGAACTTTGTTTATCATTTTTGGAAAGCCCTAATTTCTGGAACAATGGCCACGACATCAAGAACCGCTAAGTTGAAGAGCAACAAGAAGGATAAGGTCAAACTTGTCAAGAACTCTACCTGTGTAGAACCACATTATAAGATATGCCCAGAGGTTGCATCACAACCCAACAATGTTGGAGCATTCTCATGAATACCAGCTAGGGTTTTGCTCGTCGAAGACATGAAAGCATACATACACTACAAAATTATAGAAATTGGTGACCTGGAGGTTGAACAAGATTTCAAGAAGCTATGTAAAGATGGTGACACTATTAAAGATGAGCACAAACACATCAAAGTGAAAGGGCTCACAAATTCCCTATAGTTCCCGAAAGAGTTTAAGACCAAGTGGATTCGGTTAGTACTGAGCATGATACACAACCATAAGTTATGGATGGATGAGCCTAAACTGATAACACAAGATGTTATTCATGCAATCATCGGTTATCTAATAACCAATAAGGTAAAGGCATTAAAGGACCCACCCAAGGCTAACATTGAGAATAATACATGAGCTAAGTGTGATGGAAGAGGACTTGAGGTATCCACTATCATAGATGATGAACTGAAATTTGGAGCATGTGTCTTAGGATACAAGTTCTTTAGGGAAATCAGGATAAACAACATTGCATCTGGAGCAATGGACACAACCTACAAGATTGTCAAAAAGGGAACTCTGTTGGATCTATCAGAAATTCTACTCAAGCAACTAGAAGAAAACTTAAAGACAATTAGAAATGCAAAATCAAATTCATGTAAGTTTGGTTTACTTATCATGTGCATATTCTTCTACTTCCAAGAATATTTTCCATCAATAGGAAATGTGAAATTTCATACAATAAGACCAGTCACCATACATATTAGTGAGTTTATAAAATCACTAGGAGATAACTTTGAGTCAGTAATGGATGAATACTTTGTTGGATTCAAGGAGAGAATGCAGAAAAGAGTAAGGATCCCCGAGCAATTAATTGAGAAATTCAAGACTGATATATGTTTCATGGTAGACACAGACTTCACATACACTAAGCCTGTTGTATCAAGAACAACATGGCTACAACCAATTGACTATGAAGTGAACATAGATCAAGAATCCAATGCAATTGATGCATTAATAAATGAGCCATTAGACAAAACACAACCCAAGTTTGACACTTATGAAGAAGCCAAAGAAAGAATCAAAATTGGCTTGGTTGTAAAGAAGATAGACATGAAGAAGGATAAAATGGTCAAGAACTTGAAGAAAAGGTTGTCAGTTACAGAAGAAGAAATCGAACAGAAAGAAGAAACTGAGGGACAGTCACCCATCGGTGAAGCTGAGAAGGAAAGTGACTCTGAGTCTACAGAGTCAGATACACCATTACCTTCACTAGCTAAGAAGCCAAGAACTACAGCTGCTACAAGGACAAGAATTTAAACAGCTAAGGACACAAGTCCTTCACCATTGAAGAAAGGTCAAGTAAGAACCTATAAGAGGAAAACCAAAACACATAAAAGAGGGCCAACAAAAAGAAGCAAGTTCAATAGAACTAAGGAGGACATTGAGGACACCGAACAGGATGAAGCTATTCAAAATGAAAAGAATAAGATACCTGAAATAATTGATGAAGTGTGTGCCTCGATTATCAAATCAGGTTCAGTAAATAGTAAGAAGGTCAAGAAATGGTTAACATTGGATACCTTGGATCAAAATAAGATTGAGGAGGCAATCATCAAGATGATGTGCATATTCAAATACCTCCCAATACAACTGGCAGACAATATGCCCAAAGAACTTCAAGATAGGATATCGGCAAGATGAACATTTGCCTTGTACTCTGAGAAAGAAATCAGGGAAAGAGCCCTAGTATTAGTCAGCCATCTCAAATAAAAAATGGAGGAGATCATAGAAATGATGAAGGTTCATTCCAAAAGGTTCTCAACGAAGTTGAGAGCCTACCAAGTGCTTAAAGGACATCTACTAAACCTAGACAAGAAGAGTGAAGCGAAATGGAGAAAAATACTTGATATTCCTAAAAAGGATACAAGTCCCAGGCCACAAAGATCTCTACCGAGAATCAAGAGCACAAGGATAATCAGGCTACTCAGAGAACTGAACCAATTACCATCACTGATGTAGAATTGGACAAAGAGGAAATCGACACTACAGGAAACAAGAATATGGATATTGTAGATGAGACATGGGCGAACACTACTATGGAAAAACCTATGGACAATACAATCATTGACATCACTGATGATCCTGTAGATGAAATTAAAAAAGATGAAGATGTCACTGTTGCCAAGGACCAGACCGATGAACATGACACTACAATTGATGTTGCACAGGTACACATACCGAGCCAAATGCCACTATTGATTCATGCAATCAATATTATCTCACAAAAGGAGAGGACCCCTAAGCATGATGCAAGCATACCCGAGGACAAGGGTAATGAAGAGAAAAAAGACACAACTGATGAAAAGGAGGACACAATTGATGAACAAAATGTCATCGATGGAAAAAACAAAGATGGAGATTCTACCAAGCAAGATGCTCAAATAAAAGATTTTGATGAAGTGCAAAAAGAGAAGGATGAGCAAGCAATGACAGTTGATACCACGTCGAAGGACACTAAAGGTGAAGTTGTAGACACACCAAAGGTTGACAAGGAGATGCCCTCAGATAACCGACAGGCAAATATCAAGCAGCAGGAGAAATGTACAACTCCTCAAAAGTCATCAAGTAGCACATCAGACCAAGCCAAAAAGCTGGCTATGGTTCCGCATACAGGTGGAACACAAAAGAAGAAGAAGAAAACAAAGAAGAACAAGTTGTAAGTCACATTAGATGAGATTATTGAAATACCAAAATGTGACCCAACAACATTAGACTTTGAATCTCTCCAAGGGTATGGAGAAATCTTCCAAAGGAAAGCTTTGCAAGAAAGGCTTAATAAGCAACACTGAGATTCATTGGTTCTGGAGAACACAAGGGACATCTTGAGTCTTATTGTACCTGACATATATGTTGATCACAATTCCCCCATTCTAGATCAACTTTCCATCCTCACCGAAGCAATCACAACACAAAATGTTGATGCAGAAAAGGCAATTAAGGAGCGAGCAGAGCAGAAATTTCAGTATAAATTAATAAAAAAGATCATCCAAGAAGTGGCAGAGAACAAGGTAAAGCTTTCAAAATTATCAGATCAATTAGATCCAATCATAGCTGAAGTCATTTCCTTGATACAAAAACTATGCACTTTAGAAAAGTTTACTAAAGATAACAATGATAAGATTGCAAATATTGAATCTGTTCTAACTGCAAGTGCACAAAGTCTAACCACTAATGGAAATGCAATAAAATTGCATTATGAGAAGATAATAGAGATCAAATAATCAAGACAAGAACTTTTGTAAATATAGTCACAATTCAGAGAGGAGGTTACTGAAATTTATTCCATACTGCTACCGAACCTCACACTTCTGCAGACTCACCTAAGTTCAGCAAGGCAACTTATTGCCACCCCTGAGATGTCTGTAGCAAACAACATCTATGACATGCATGCACAGATTACACTAGAGCACATGGATCTTGAACATCTGAAGGAGAAATGGGAGAAGATGACGGGGGAAATGAAATCCTCACACTCTCATATTTTTGATAAGCTATAGGTATACACCTTTGCCCTTACTATCAAAAAAGGGGGAAAAGGAAATATGTACAGAGACAGAGCATATAGTACTAAAAAGGGGGAAAAGTGAAATAATATGTACGAAGAAGAAAAAAGGGGAAAAGGATAATATAGCATGAAGGAGAAAGTATAAGTACATATATACTATACTTACCAACATATGCATAGGGGGGGTCATGAAATGACTAAGATATATACAAGGTGTTCATACTATAAGTTTTGATAGTATTCTGCACATATCTGTTTTTGATACTAATGTCAAAGGGGGAGATTGATAAACATAAAGTTTTTCCATTAGTATAAAATGAGAAAATAAGTTGTATAATCTATCAGTTACACTACACCAAAAGTCAAGTTTTCAGTTCAAACTGAAAATGCTAAGCAGTGAGGAAACCGACGACGTAGTTTTGCAGTGTTAACCAAAAGTGCAAACCAAAGATGATAAAGTGGAACCTGACAGGGGGAAACCGACAGAGGAACTCAACAAGAAGATACATTGCAAACTGAGATAAAAAAAAAAAATAGTGCCACCCAAAAGATAGTCAAACTAATTTCAGAGCAAACCGGGCATCAGACACCGAAAGTCAGTTACATCCTGGAAAAAGTGGATATGACTTCCACATTAGATAAAACACTCATATTCTATTTATAGAGTTTTGTTTTGTTTTAAAACCATTACTTAAGGGACAAACAACATTACTGTAATTTTTTTAATCAATCTAACTGATTGAAAACATGTATACTAGGAGATCAAGGTCAAGTTGTAAACCTGTGATCATAGAGTTAATTTTGTTATTCGTGAAACTTAATTAGGTCAATCTATCTTATAAATAGATGTTGTAATCATTCAATATCGTAGATGAGAGGATGAATGTATCCAACAAGCACATCTATGGATCATACTGAGAGTTTCAAGAACCAGAATAACAAAAGATGAAATTGGTTATCAAGAACCAAGAATAGGGGCTACCGAGAAACAAAGGTATTAATCAATCATAATAGGTGATACATTTATACACGTGAATTGTAATGGATCTGTAATCAGAAATAGTTAGATTGCATACACTTAGGTCAATGAGTATTTTTGTCTGCATTCTAACAAGTGTAGAAAATAGAAGAAATCATTTCAAGTAAGGTGGATTTAACAATTCTATTGTAAATCTCTTAACCGAGTGCGCACTAAACAATGTTGCTAAAGCTCTTGATAGAGTATATATTAGCAGGTCTCCACATAATACTCCTAACAGGGTAGATCATCAGAAGTGATCAATTTGTAAGCCTTAACCAACCCCTTCCAATCTGCAGATAGTGAAGATTTTGTGGGTGCCATCCCCACCGTAGTTTTTACCTTCTAACAGGGGTTTTCTGCGATATCCTATCATGTGGTATGAGTCATTTACTTTCATGAATGTTTCTATGAATGTTTACATGTTTGATTAAGTTAAAGAATTGATATGTCTTACAAAAAGATAGTATAGATTGGATAAACAATTGATTACATAAAGGTTAAAGGATAAAAGAGATAAAAAGTTTTAGAGGTACTGATTCACCCCTCCCCTCACAGTACACACTTCCCATTATTTCCAACACCCTTTCCATGAGATAGGAGGAGAAATATGATCAAAACAAAACAACAAAGAAAAAAATACATGTCTTCCTATTGGAAGCAGCCAACAGAGAAAGAAAGAAACTTGTCTTCAAATAGAGGAAATAGAGCCCACTGAAAGAGGAGCACCACACAACAGTAGAAGACAAAGCCACCAAAAGAACTGAAAGCCCTCAAATAAGGACCCACGAGTTGCAACAGACCCTAGAAGAACCATAACATGCATTGACCAATTGGTCCTACAGGTTGCAAAAACCTAATACTCAGACCCACTGTCTCTACCAAAAAACCCTTGAAAACTTCCCCTGCTTGAATCGTTGCTTGTCTCTGCGTATAATATGAATGAAAGAATGAAATTATTTTAACTTCCACTAGGTTAAAGATGGTGTAGGGGACAAACAGTCTTGCAAAGTGTTTTTTCATACAATTTGACGATGAGTCTTTCAATTGTTCAATTGTTTTCTTGCTCAATGAATCAATTTAAGGGTTAGATGTCAAAATATTTATGTAACTAATCTTGATTTTATTAAAGGCATCAAACTTTAAAGAAAATGTTTTTTTGTTTTCTCTTTTTTGAAATTGTAAAAAATACACTCTTTTTTCCCAAGCTTCTTTTGGTATTTTCCAATATTCTATTTTATATTGAAGTTTATGTGAATTACTCAACTGAGCAATAATAATTTTGGCTCTCTAAGAGATATTGACCCCTATAAACAATTTTTTATGATGATTGCGAGTGGGGTTAAACTCTTCATCATAATACTTTTCATTTTCTTTTTAGCCCTTTGCCCAAGAATGCTTGTGGAACTTATATATAACAAAAACCTTTATCTCTTTACTATTTTGGGGGGACATGTTCAAGTAAATATCCTATTTAATAAACCATTTTTTATTTTGTTGGATCCAAGCCTTCTTTATTTTGCACAATATTCATTGAAGACCACCTAAGGCCATTTGCCCTCTTCATTTGCTCATTCTTTTTAAATATCTTATGAGTCGCAACATAGCAATTATCTCTATAGAAGCAGTCCCCACTTCACTCAATATGATATCATAAGGAATTGAACTTTTAATTTTGATATTGTTTGTAATCAAGCATTTTTTAATTTTCTTAATTTCCTTCCATTGTAAATCAGAGATATTGTTCGCCCACCATTCACAACCATAGAGTACAACCAAAATCACTAACAACCCAAAAATAGTTTGCGTATTTTTCCAATCCCATTCCTTTGTCTCTCTACATCTATTTTAAAAAGCACAAAATGCTTCCCAACCTCCCAAAGTTCGCTTCTTTTTGCAACCTTCTTGACTAAACTTTTTGTTGAAGTCAATTCCAAGGTTTTTAAAATTTGTCATCAATAGTACTGCTACTACCTTTAAAGTAAAACTTATGCTAGTTATGCTTTCTTTTTTTAAAGAAAACCATCACTTTTGTCTTGCTAATATTGACTTGCATCCCCACTGTTCTGAGAAATTCTCAAGGGAAAGTAAGTGCTCTTGCAAGCCAAGAGCGGAATTAGAAATCAGAATAAGGTCATCTGTGTCAAAATAAGCCTTATAACAAACTCGCCCAAATAAACACCATCATCACCTTGTAAGTTTAGTCACTCTTCAATTTTGTCAATATATAAACCATAAAAGATAGGAGACAAAAGTTTTTCAGTATATAAACCAAAAAAGGCAGAAGTCAATGGGCACCCTTGCTTGACCCCTATATCACTCATAAAACTTTCAGAGATACTAGCTGAAGTTTTTTTATTTGAATTCAATCTCCTCATTCATCCTATGAATAGTTAATCTAAGATGAATAAGGACCCAAAGTCCACTCGTCATGTGCCAAAGCTTATCTCTAAAGAGTGTGTCAAAATATTTTTTGAAATCTACAAAGTAGCAAAAGGCTTCCTCATTTTTCTCCTAAACCCTTTCAGTAATGTACCTTGAAGTTATATTGCGATCAACTATGGAATGCTTAGGTTTAAAACCTTCTTTATTTCTCCTGCCCACTTGTTGATTATATTTTCTAGCATACTTCCAAACAAATTCACAAACAAATGATTTATCATAATGGTGCTATTATTAGAGGGATTATTGATATCACCACTCTTGAAAAGTGGAATTGCAAGGCTAGTTGTCCAATCTAAAGGGAACCCCTACTTAATGATGTTGTTGAAAAACTTTGTAATGTGAGGTGCAAGAGTTTTCATACACCACTATATATGCTTTTCTTTAAGATCAGCCATGTTTTCTTCTTTCCCAATACCTAACTTTTTGATACCTATGAAAAGATTACTAGTAGTGTTGACCAAAGGTAGAGGATCAACCTTAGAATTTTGTGCATAAAGTTTCCTTGCATAATCAAACCACTGAGAAGTTGAACTATTATTTTTTGTTTGCATTTTTCTTAGTTGCAACTCTTTCCAAAATGCCTTGGGCTTATTTTTCCTAGAGAATATTAGGTCTTCCCTCTTTGTGACCATGAAATCAACTTTTTGCTCCCTTAAAGTATGTCTATAAGCTTTGAGGTTTATTTTTATTATGTTTTACTCTTTCAAATCTCTCCTTGCCTTTTTTCATTATTTATCAAACCAAGCATTAACCAAAAATTAGTTTGTTGTAACATTTCCCATTTTTTGTCATTTTGCACTCACCAAGTGCACTTTAAATTATGTTTGTTAGAGCATGACTATCAAGGCCCTAGAGTGGAGTTTCCTCCCTAAAAATTATTTGACACACTATCTTGAATGTATTACAATTTTTTTGAGTCAAAAGAATTTTTCCCTTTGATGAAGATAGTTTAAAACATTGAGTTTTTGTCCCAAGCTAAGTATTTTTGGTCCAAGAGATAAATAAATTGGTTTGTGATATGAATTTAAATCTAAAGGTGTTCACAAATTAAAAATTAGTCATTTTTTCACACAAGCCATGTGAGTAAAATGCATGTTATATCAATTTCCATTGATTTTGGGTCTATTTAGATGGAATTGCTTATTACTTCCTACAAAATAACATTAATGCATTCACCAAGTTATTTAAACCTAAAAGAATATTTTAATGAGTATCAAGAATAAAAATATGTTGACTTAATCTTCTAATATTTTTTATTTTATTTTTTAAACTCTATAAATTATTTTTATCTCCAAGTCTTTTGTATAATAGAAATGTGTAGTGTTATTGAGATGATGACAGCTTTGTATTGTTCTCCCAATTTTTTTTTTGCATTTTCATAGAACTATTGAAATTTTATTTATATTTGGATAATAGTGTTACTATTATATGTAAGATGTGTGTGTGTGTGTGTGTGTGTGTGTGTGTGTGTGATGTGTTTGTTGTGTATGTATGGAAAATGTTGTAGATATATATTACCTCCTAATCCAAGACAAGGAGATCCCAATTGATTAACCGAAAGGAGACGATCAATGCAAAAAGGAATCAATTGGTTATGGATAAAGAGGGGAAGGGGGTCTAATTTATTAATTATAAAGTAAAACAATAGATCTAAAAGATTAGGATGAAATGAAATACTTATCTTGAAATGTAGCAGATCTGGAAATTGTTGTTTTCTGGTGTGTGTACTGTGTTTTTGGAAATTCTGCAACCTACCCTGGGTTGAAAACATAGAGACTGAGAAAACCCAGAGTTCATTTTCTTTTCTGAGCAAGGTCGACCTTGACCCAAATGTGGAGGCACAATTGTATCCTTTTCTGTCAACCTTGACTTGCGCTACTTCGATAAAAATTATGTTTGTGGATCCTGAAAGTTTGTCAAAAAGGGTATCCAAATCTGCTGTGTAATTTGCTATTTTTTACATGTACCTGCAAGAAAAATGGTTTTGTTTGTTGGGGGAGGGGTTTGCCTTAGTTAAACCCCGATTTAGGAATTAACCTTGAAATCAAAACTGGAATGGAGAATGCTAGCAAGTAGTGGAAGTAGATCTAACAACGAAGCTATGATATTCAATAGATATGCACTTGTATTTCAAATGTAAATAAGTATGTTAATATGAAAGCTTACACTCAACATTAAAAACTATAAATATAAATCAAAACCTCCATGATTATATGCTTGGAATCCACCTCGAAGGAAGAATGAATGAATCTTGAGGTTGCACAAAGGATCTTGAAGGAAGATCACACCACCATGATGGATAAATCTAGGGTTTGAATGATGAATCTTGAATACTTGAACCAAATCCCTTCAAAGGCTTGAATGCTTGAATCCTTGATCTTGAATGGAGAACTTGAATGCTTGAGAAGAAGACTTGAAAACCTTGATTTAACACTTGGAAGCTTGAAAGCATGTACAACAATGGATGCTTGAAAGTAGATGATTGCTTTGATAGATTATGTGTAGATGATCCTCCTTGAAAATGAGTTGAGAAGGATTCCTTATATACTAGTCTAGGGCACAAAATTCAAGAGAGGCTGACATATGAGAATTAAATTCCATTTAGGCTCATACTCCTAGAAGTGGACCTATATTAAATATATTTTTAAGATTCGCCACTTTGGAGCCTGAAACAACCGACCCGGAAGCAGGAAACAAACTTTTGAGTTTCTCCCCGCATCTGACACACTTTCCAATGAAAAAGGGGAACCTAGGTAAAGGTTGAGTTTGACCTTGACCCAGGGGGTTACGACCCCTGGAAAATATGTCAGGTGGGGAAATAGTGCCTAGAGAGGCCCCATCAAGGTCCTAAACAGGCACAAAAGATGGAAAAGGGGCAGAAATTAGAGGACAACATGATAATGGACCAAAACACCCCTTAAGGAGGGGTAAATAGTCTTAACATGGAAGTGCTTCCATTTTAAGATGATACATTAATCCCCCACTTTAGTGGGAATATGAAAATCAAACATACTCACGGTAAAGTTAGAAGAAAGACTCCAATAGATCGCAACGAGGTAGAACATCACTTAGTCAAGGACATGAGCCCCCAAGCCAAGGATTCCAACTCAATATACACACATAAGGGCATGAAAACAAAGAGAAAACAAAGACAAATCAAAAAGATACAAAAAACAGGGGTCAGTACAAAAACAAACCCAAATCAACTAGCAAAGGAAACCTTTCTAAGAAATGCTTCCTATACTAATATCATATTTGGAAAGCTGTCATAAAAGCATAAATGACTACATAAGAAAGACAAGAGCAATACTACAAAAAACATAGCTTCGTGATCTAATCCTACTATCATGAAAGTGAAAGAGAGAAAAGAGAGAGTGATTACCTCTCCCAGTAAGATGCCCACCTTATCGTGAATCACCAAGGAGGGAGAGCCCAACATGTAGCCAAACCTGATAGTTCACCCAGAAACTGTGCTTTGTAGTTGTAATGTGTCTTCTAACAGCTTTTGGGATACCCATAGATCCACATTCTTGTATCACTATGGAATATAAAATATGCGTCTCTTCAGGATTTAGCAACTTATGTGCGTTACCTTCCTAGGATTTAGCATATTTGAAATTGAAAATGTGTATCTTCTTCAGGATTTAGCAAATTATGTGCGTTACCTTCTGAGGATTTAGCAAAAATAAAAATGTATGTCTCTTTAGGATTTAGCAACTTATGTGTGTTACCTTCCAAGGATTTAGCATGAATAAAAATGTGTGTCTCTTCAGGATTTAGCAACTTATGTGCATTACCTTTCGAGGATTTAACATGTTGTAAAATGTAAACTATAGTATAAGGAAGACCCTATATATGCCCCCTCCTTATCATGGCTACCTAATAGACAGGATAAGGAAGAGAAGGAGGATACCTACTTCACAAAGTAAGGAGATGTCATGTTAGCAACAATCTACACTATAGTCTTAGCGAAGAGTATTGACCCTTACATCTAAGAGCATAGATAATTGTTAAAAGGATATGTCACTTGTGGAAAAAGGATCCTCAAAGAGGAAGAGATCTTATCAACAAGACCCCCATCGTAGAGGAGTGCTTTGGATAAAATATCATCTTGCAAAGAAAAGCAAAGAGGGATCAAAGAATCAATCATCAAGCCCCCTACGATCAAGAGGAAGAGGAATCTTGGAATGAAGGAAGCAAAATCTAATCCAAAGAAAGGTAAAGAGTTTATAAAGAACATAATTTTCAAAATAAAGAAGAGGTGATGACCTAGGACAATCACCTCTCATATAAGAGGGTATCCATATCCCAAACATAAGTTAGTATAAGGAAATAATGTTGCAGAATAAACAAATGCCACTAAGCTAAGGAAAGCAGATCCTTAGACAGAGAGAAAGAAGGAAAACCTTTCCCCCCAGGGATGAAAGCAAGGGATATACCAATCAAGATATGTTGTGACAAAGAGATATCTTTGCAAAACAAATGTCTTAAAAAATATACCATGAATACTAGAAGAGAGCTATGGATGATTATGAGCAAAGGAAGGATGTACCATATCATTATACAAAACCATAGGGATAAAATGTAGAAAGAATAACCAATTAAGCTCAAAACAAAATACATGCTAAGAGCATAATGGATCCTAGAAAAATGGAAGAAATACATCTCCCCCCCCCCAGTCAAGAGACAAGAGGGGGAAAGATCTATATTATAGAAGAACGAGGGGTATTCCCCGTATGGAAATTATGAAGAAATTGTAATACCGCACGAGAGTGAGATATAATTCCTAAAGTAACTCTTTCTCTAACATACATCTTGAAATGCACACAATAAAAAATTAAATGTGTATTAATATAGTGAAAATGACATTTGTACTTGGAGATAGCATCTTTAAGCATAGGTTCAAAGATTTCTTTCATAGAATCCATTAACTGAACATACACCTTCTTAGCCACATCTTGAGGGGTATCAGGGTGATCTAAGGAAGGTGTTGGAAGAAGAACATGAAGAGGAGGGCAATGATTAAAATTAACCACCTTAAATTGAGATAGCGGAAAGCCTAGACCATGCATATCATTTTTAGGGGATAGATGAACCGAATATTTAATACCGTGTTCATTAACACGAAGCCCTAAACCCTTATAACCTTGTTTAGCCACCATATTGTATCCTGTAGTGTACATATCTTGTAAAGCTTCTACAAGAGTTTATTGTTCACGGTGATCATGAGAAAAGGTTGTGTAAGGTGGAATGATAGGTTTAGAAGAATTTTATTTTCTATTCCCTTTAACAACATCATGGATCGGATAAGAAGGGGAAAGTAAATCAAATAATTCTTGCACATCTGCATCATGAACCATAGTTTGAGCCCCATAAAAAGTGTGGGAAGAACTAGTGATAGAAGATGGAGAAATAGGTGATCTGAATTATGAATCAAATTACAATACCTGGTGTGATACCTGCGGTATTGTCAATTTCAATATAAAAACTAGAAGACTAACAACAGAATTGCAAGCCAAAAGTGATCCATTCTATTCAAAATTTGAGTTCATACAAATATGATGGATCCCAAGGGTCACTACAATACCTTGGAAATTAAATGAAGAGTCACCATAATGTTTATTACAAATAAACTTATTAAAACTACCAAAATTTTCAAAAAACTATATAAAAATTTAGGCCTACTTGGAGAAGGCATAACTTTCTAGTCCTAGCTCTGATTTGGGAACCGTTTACTTCGTTGGGAAGATAATAAAAAATTGTAGACCCAAAATTGGGAAGTGAAACCAAGATTACCCTTCCTCGTAGGAGATCTTCCTATAAATGCCTTGAAGACCTTCAAAAATGCAGTTTACTAAGACATAGAAAATACGGAAAAATTAGATTTTAGTATTTCCCAATTCCATCCTGATCATTCCTCCCCCCTTGAGAGGCAATGGGACCCATTGCACTAACCTACTACAACAAATGAAGAAATTGTTCTTCAATTTGTTCCTTAGTTAACCACTTGCCTTGATGAGGATGCTGACCAGCTCAAACCACGCAATAAAGAGGAATGTTATGATTTCTCAAAGTCTTTAAAATGACTTCAGTAACATGGTCACACTGGACTGGAATAGTAGTAGATAATTTTGTAGCTTGAATGTGTTCAGTAGCTTGGGAAATGTCCAACAAAGGGGGAAAATAGGGTCTCAACAATTCTACATTGAAAAATGGATGCAGGCCCAAGAAGCATGGCAAATTAAGTTTAAAAGCACTCTCACCAACTTGCTTCACAATAGTATACGAGCCATAACAAAGATGACGAAGCTTCCTGTTTGGTCTATGAAGGCGCTCTTTCTTAAGATGTAACTATACCTTGTCACCAACCTTAAAGTGATGAGGATTTCTATGTTTATCATGCCTTTCCTTATACTTCCGATTACTTTGTTCCAAAATATCATGAACTTGCTGTTGTAGGCGTCTAATGTTATCAATGAATTTTTCTACTTTATCTACCTCCTTGTTAGTATTTAATAAAGTATCAGATTGCAAAACTGGCAGTGCTACATCCATAGGCTCCAATGGTTGATACCCAAGACAAACCTCAAATGGATTATGCCCTGTAGTACTATGGAGTGCACGATTGTAGCTATGTTGCATGTAGGGTAAGATTTCATCCCATGTGCGAGGATGTTTTGAATGATACATCTGTAGGATATGAATGATCATTTGATTCACCACTTCTGTCCATCCATCTTTTTGGGGATGGAATGTCATGGACTTTGTCAACTTTGTGTCCATTTTAGCCCATAGTGCAGACCAAAATTTGTTGATGAACCTGCTATCCCTATCAGAAATAATGCTTTTGGGAAAACCAAAATGAACCCAAACATGTTCAAAAAACAACTTGGCAGTCCCTTCTACAGAAATCATTTTTTTACATGCTACCATGATAGCCATTTTAGAAAACCTATCTACCACAACATACACACAATCATGCCCCCGCCTGGTAGTTGGAAGCCCATACATAAAATCCATTGAAAAAGACTATCATGGCTTATCAAGAAGAGGTAATTGTAAGTATAGACCCAACTTACAGTTTTCTGGCTTTGCAATTGCACAGGATGAACAAGCTTGTATATATTAAATTATATCTTGCTTCATTTTTGGCTAATAGAAATGCTTTTGAAGGATAGCAGTAGTCTTACCAATACCAAAATCTCCTGAAACACAGCTGTAGTGAGCTTCCCATATCATTTTCTTTCGTTCCTCAGTGGGTACACATATATGACCAACATGGCAAAGTAACCCATCATGCAAGTGAAAATCAGAGACACGCTTTCCTACTACAAAATTATTATAGATGTTAGCAAAAGCAGGGTCAATACCATATAGTTGTTACCATGTGGATGATTGATGACCACATGAATCCAGCACCATTGTCAAACCTACAATTGGAGGCCTACTCAAACAATCTTCCACTTTTTTACTGCTTCCTTTTTATGATGAATGTTGAGGTTAAATTGTTGTAGATAAGTTGACCACCTTTGATGTCTGTCATTTTGCAACTTCCCTTGTGTTTGCAAGAATTGAAGAGGTTTATGGTCTGTATGTATAATAATTTCCTTTCCTAGTATATAATGTTTCCATTGTTTGTAGGCCTGAACAATAACATACAACTCCTTGTCATAGGCGAGGTACCTATGTACTGTATCAGAAAAAGTTTTACTGTGATAGGCAATAGGATGCCCGTGTTGTGTGAGTACTGCACCAAGAGCATAATCAGACGCATCAATTTCTATCTCAAATGATTATTGCAGATCTGGGAGGACCAGTACTGGTGCTGAACATAATTTTTTATTTAACTCTTCAAATGCTTGTTGCTTTGCCTCTGTCCACTAATTTTTTTCTTGTGCTCCACCCCTTAGTGATTGATTGAGAGGCCATGATATATGTGAGAAACCAAAAACAAATCTGCAATAGAAGTTGGCTAAGTCCAAGAAGTTGCGAAGCTCTGTGAAATTTTTAGGAGATGGCAATATCTGATTATTGGATTCTTTACTGGGTCAACATGAACACCCTTAGTATCAATGATATACCCTAAGTATTGAATACTTTGCATACCAAAAGAGCACTTCTCAATGTTGGCATAAATTTTATGTTTTTGCAGAGTTGAAAGAACTTGTTCAACATGCTGCAAATGCTAAGACCAAGTCTCGCTAAAGATGAGTATGTCGTCTGAATAAACAACCACAAAAGAATCAATGAATGGTCTAAGAACATCATTCATCAGCCTCATAAATGTTGCTGGGGCATTTATTAGGCCAAAATGCATAACCAACCATTCAAACAAACCTTCCTTAGATTTAAATGCGGTCTTCCACACATCTGCTAGATCAATTGGTACTTGGTGATATCCAAATTTCAAGTCAATTTTTGTAAAAAAACTCAGCTCCCCTAAGTTGTTCCAACAAATCATCAATACGAGGGAGTGGATATCTATTTTTCACACTGATTTTGTTCAATGCCCTATAATCAATACAAAGTCTCCCTGTCCCATCTTTCTTTTTAGCAAGGACAATTGGACTGCCACATGGTGAAGCACTTGGACGAATATGTCCTTTCTGAATCAACTCTTGAATTTGCCTTTCCAAAACTAACCTTCTATATATTGGCTCATGTGGTAGTGGTGTGCCTAGGATTAAATCAATAGAGTGCTTGACTTGACAGTGTGTTGGAACTCCCACCGGTGATTTAAACACACTATGATATTCTTTCAAAATTTTATCCATCTAATTTTGTTGATTTGCTATTATGGCTACCTTAGCATGTGTATTAAGGACAACTTACTTTGTTTGTTCAGGGCGAACCAAGAGAAGAACAAAAGCACCAGTTTGAGCAATCAAATGTTTACATTGTTTAGCACTAATTAGAGAAGTAGTTTGTGTTGGACATACCTCTGGCATTCGAAACCTCTTACACCAAGCTTGATTGTAAATCTACGTGGTCTGGATTCATACACGTCATGCCTCTGATACATGTAAGGTTTCCCCAACAAGACATCACATACATCTAGCGGTGCTACATCACATACCAATTCATCCTTGAAAGGCTTGATTGAATATGGAAGATGACACTGTTGATTTATTTGAATACCATGTCCCTCGTTTACCCATCCCATAGAGTATGGTTGTGGGTGTCTTGTCACTTTCAAATTCAATATTTTGATTGTCTCCCTAGATATTAAATTATTTTGGCTCCCACTGTCAATAATAAAATTTAGAGGCTTTCCATCAACCCACATCTGTGAATGAAAAAGTATCTCTTCATCTTCATGATGCATTACTTTAGCAGTTGCAACTATGGCATATGGGTCTTCTTCTATGACATAATCATTCTCCTTTTGCTCAGAAGGATCTATTGGTGATGATTCAAATTCATCTTCCTCTCCTCGTATTTCTATCATGACATTTTTGATACTTCGACAATCCTTTGTATTATGGGTTGGGGACTTATGCATCTCACACCACATGCCTATATTTTCCTATGTCTTTTTTGCAGCCCACCATGTGTTCTTAGTTGAGTTTGAGTGAGGTTCCTTGGTCACCTGTTTTCCCGTAGATTTATTGTCACCTTCAACCTTTGGCTTATTATTTGCAAAGTAGTCCCTCTTCCCTTTCTGCTTGAATTTCTCTTCAATTTTTGTATCATATTTATAGGCAGTTTCCAATGTCTCAATATTCAAAAATTCCATCTCTGTTTGAATATACATGTGAAGTCCACTACGATATTTTAGAATTCGATGCTTCTCTGAATCTTTAATACCAAGTTTTGTTGAAAGTGAATGGAATGTGTTGGTGTAATCTTGCATAGACTGATCCCTTTTCTGTCGAAGTAACTACCATTCTATGTATTTTTGTTCATATACATCCTCAGGAAAGTATGCTTCTTTTATGTATTCCACAAATTCTCCCCATGTGGGCTTGTTATCAAGAGATATTTCCAAGCCATTTTCATCAGATAATTCCCGTTCTTTATTTGCTAATTTGGCTTCCCAGGCACATTTCACATGGGTTTCAGCTTTGAGGAGAGCAAACGTTATTTTTTCTGCATCTAAGAAATTATTTACAGAAAAGTATCTATCCAATTTTGATATCCAGTTATCAACAGCTTCAACATCAACTTTTCCTTCAAAATTTGGGATGTCAAAATCTACCTGCACTTTGAAAGGCGTATTTATATGAAAATTTGTTCTTGATTTAGAGGTTTGTTGATTCTATAGGAGTGAAAATTGACTCATTATCTCCTCTCGTTGCTTATTTAAAGCCTCTTCCACCAACTGCTTAATTTTATCATCTGACATCTTCGATTGTGTGCGCCTCAAAGGTGGATATTATGACAAATCTTGTGTATCCAGTCCTAATATTTGGTAGGAGGACCTTGTTTAAATTTTAATAAAGGAGTGTTCCCACTATGATACCACTGATCTAAATTATGATTCAGATTACAATACCTGGTGTGATACCTGCGGTATTGTCAATTTCAATATAAAAACTAGAAGACTAACAACAGAATTGCAAGCCAAAAAGTGATCCATTCTATTCAAAATTTGAGTTTATACAAATATTATGGATCCCAAGGGTCACTATAATAACTTGGAAATGAAATGAAGAGTCACCATAATGTTTACTACAAATAAACTTATTAAAACTACCAAAAATTTCAAAAAACTATATAAAAATTTAGGCCTACTTGGAGAAGGCATAACTTTCTAGTCCTAGGTCCGATTTGCGAACCGTTTACTTTGTTGGAAAGATAATAAAAAATTGTAGACCCAAAACTAAGAAATGAAACTGAGGTTACCCTTCTTGGGAGGAGATCGTCCCAAAAATTCCCTCAAGACCTTCAAAAATGCAGTTTACTGAGACATAGAAAATACTGAAAAATTAGATTTCAGTATTTCCCAATTCCATCCTAATCAATAGGAGTGGGAATATTAGGAATTGGATTAGGAAGGATAGGATTAGGATTAGGAACTAGATTAGGAAGGATAGGAATAGGAAGATTAGGAAACGGGGTATCATCTACCAAATTCTTCACATAATCCAAAAGAGCAATAAGTCGGCCACACAAATTCTTAATGAAAGTTTTGAAAGTAGGAAGGCTAGTATTAGTCAATCTCATAATAGCGTAAGCAAGTGAAACATGAAGAGTGATAAACATAATGAAATGGATGATACTCTCATAAACATCATAAGTACTATAAAGAGATGCTAAGAGAAGAATAATGAGGAAAATAACCACACACCAAAGCATCTTAAAGATCTTCATAGTGAATGAAATGAAAGAAATATTTTTGTATTTTTATGAGTATGTAGATGTTTTTTGTATTTTAAAATGCAAGAGCATAAAAGAAAATTATTCTAATATTATTCTTAAGGAAAAGAGGCAAAGCTTCTAACACCAAAAAGAAAGAGTTGTCTATTGCGGGTTCACCAAATGTAAGACACACACACACACACATGTGTGTGTGTATACAAATATATACATATATATATACATATTATATGTATATATGTATACATACATATATATCTATATATATGTATATATACATATACATACATATATATATATGTATATATATATACATACATATATATATATACACAAATACACATACACATACATATATATATATATATATATGATGTGTTTGTTGTGCTTGTATATATGATGTGTTTGTTGTGCTTGTATGGAAATGTTGTAGATATATATTACCTCCCAATTCAAGACAAGGAGATCCCAATTGAATAATCGAAAGGAGACGATCAATGCAAAAAGGAATCAACTAGTTATGGATAAAGAGGGGAAGGGGGTCTAATTTCTTAATTATAAATTAAAACAATAGATCTGAAAGATTAGGATGAAATAAAACACTTATCTTGATATGTAGTAGATCTGGAAATTGTTGTTTCTGGTGTTTGTACTAGGTTTCTAGAAATTCTGCAACTTGCCTTGGCCTGAAAACACAGAGACGGAGAAAACCCAGAAATCATTTTATTTTTTGAGCGAGGTCGAACTTGACCCAAATGTGGAGGCACAATTGTACCCCTTTATGTCGACCTTGACCCGCGCTACTCTGACAAAAATTTTGTTCATGGATCCCAAAATTTTGTCAAAAAGGGTATCCAAATATGCTCTGTAGTTTTCTATTTCATACTTGTACCTACAAGAAAAATAGTTTTGTTTGTTGGGGGAGGGGTTTGCCTTAGTCAAACCTCGATTTAGGAACTAACCTTGAAATCAAAACTTAAATGGAGAATGCTAGCAAGTAGTAGAAGTAGATCTAACAACAAAGCTATGATAGTCAATAGATATACAATTGTATTTCAAATGTAAACAAGTATGTTAATATGAAAGCTTAGACTCAACATTAAAAACCATAAATGTAAATCAAAACCTCCTTGATTATATGCTTGGAATCCACCTTGAAGGAAGAATGTATGAATCTTGAGGATGCACAAAGGATCTTGAAGGAAGTGTAACATAATAAATAGAGGTCTCTAGATAGGATGTTGAACAATAGATATTTATACATAAATGAAACCCTATGCCTCCATTAATCATCTTACATTTAATTGTAATTGATAAGGGGTGTAAATTTAGAAAAGTTTGCAAAGAATAGTGGAGTAAAACACATACCTTTTAAAAGGAATATGCTGAAAACCCTGCCAAATGGTCTTAAAAAATGTTGATTTTCACGTTCTTCAACCGAAACTACAAGATCTACAAAACCCATAAATCATTTTCTTTTTTGAGAAAGGTTGATTCTAACCCTCAAGTCAATGTTGAACTTGACCCAAAATTTTTGATTCCGACCTAGTGCATAATTGACCTCCGATTTTGACCTAGGGAAGAATCGACCTCTGATTCTGACCCTGAACAAAATGTTGACCTTGACCTGCACAACTTCGACCAAAAATTTGTTCGCGGATCCTGAAAGTTTGCCAAAAAGGGTATCCAGATCTGCACTTTAATTCACTATCATGAACCTGTACCTACAAGATAAATGGTTTGTTTGATGGGGGAGGGGTTTGCCTTGGTCAAACCTCAGTTTTGGAATTAACCTTAAAATCGAATTGAAATTGCATAAGTAAACAAAGTAAATAAACAAATTCACCTTACTTGTATATAAGCCCTTGTGGTGGATTCAAATCCTTGGATCCACAAGTATGTATGCACCAAATGGATGTAGAATGTAGAATGTATAATGTAGGATGCCTCAAATCAATTATATGTAGATCTTCAACACCAATCTTGAATAGATCTTGGAATATGAAGAGGCTTGGAGGAATGTGGATGAAGAAATCTTCAACAAGAGGGATCCATAGAGCTTGAATCTTTCAATGGCTACCAATGGATCTCCTTGATGAATTGGATGCTTGAGAAATGCTTGAATACTTGAGAATAGATGAATGCTTCAATAGATCATGCATAGATTTGTCTTTCACCTTTAGATTTCACTCCTTCAAGTCTTAGAGAAAATGAGAGGAGAAAGCTTCCTTTTATACAAATCTAGGGCACAATCTTCTAGAGAGGCCTACGTAGGAGAATTAAATTACCATTAGACCTATATCCCTAGAAGAGGACCTATATTAAATATAATTTAAGAGTCATCATTTAGGAACCCAAAATAGCCAACCCGAAAGTAGGAATTAAATCTTTCTGAAGCCCGACATCCGGAAACCTTGGAAACTTGAAATTTGCACCTTGGACCAGAAAAAGGTCAATTTTGACCTAGGTCAATCTTGACCTAGGTCAAGGTTGAGGTCAACCTTGACCCAGAAAGGTCAATTTTGACACTGAGGTCAAAAATCTCAGTTTTGTAGTCTAGGATGCCAGAAACAGGCTGGAGAAAAGTGGGAAATGGGGAAAAATAGGGGAGAAAGCCATATCCAAGTCAAATACCCATTCAAGGTTCTTTAAATGACCCCAAACCACTTACTTGGAAGGCTAAACTAGTCCAAAATGGAAGTGCTTCTGTTTTCCAACTATATATTTAGCCCCCACTTTAGCAAGAGTATGGACTCGATGCAAACTCTTGGTAAAGGAGATCATGAAGAAAATATAATCTTATTGAAATAAAAAGGGACTAAGGAATCCTCAAGCCCCTAAGGACTTATGTGTTATGTATGTGGAGCCTAATCAGACTTAGTTTTTTTTGGCGTGGTTTCCCCGCCAGACATATCTATTTGCGCCACATGCTCGGGGTCAAGGGGCAGAGCCCCTGATGGGGTCAAGGGGCAACACCCCTTGCAGGGGCCCTATGGGGTAGTGCCCTAGGGCAGGGTCGAGGGGTAGCGCCCCTTGACGCCAATAATGATTTAATAATATTGTAAAGGGTCGACTATTGATTTTCTGTTAGTCAGAGTATTTTTTGCCCTAATTAGGTTAGGTCAAATATGCTTGTGAAAAGGGCTTAGGGTTTTGAGATTTCATTGTATGAGGGATTTTCATAGCTTCCTGTGATAGTATTGAGTTGTAGGTTTCAGATTGTAATCGCTGGATAATAATAAAAATATTGGACTCGTTGTTGGTGGACGTAGCCCAGGGATTGGGTGAAGCACGTTAAATCTCTGTATCATTTGTGTTCTCTTTCATGTTTATATTTGCATTATTCTACTTATTATTCTAACAAGTGGTATCAGAGTGAGGTGTTTTCATTCGTTCTTTCATCTATTCTCTGAAGCAGGTCTCACGAGTTAGTGGGAGAGTCTCTCGGTTAAGTGGGAGAAATGACATACGAGGGTAGGCTGAAGGTTGATAAGTTTAATGGGCAGAACTTCCAGTTATGGAAGATGCAAATGGAGGACTATCTCTATCAGAAGGATCTATGGCGGCCATTAAAAGGAATAGCCAAGAAAGAGGCGGCAATGTCTAAGGAAGATTGGGATATTTTGGACAGGAAGGCACTGGGGAGTATTCATTTATGCCTGGCACAATCGATGGCATTCAATATTACTATAGCAACGACAACTAAATATCTGATGGAAACCCTAGCAAAGTTGTATGAAAAGCCTTTAGCTTCAAACAAGGTATTTCTCATGAAGCACTTATTTAACATGAAAATGGTAGAAGGTGGATCAGTCATTGATCATTTAAATGAGTTTAATATAGTTACAAGTCAGTTAACTTCAGTTAAAATTACCTTTGATGAAAAGGTTAGGGCTCTCTTGATTTTGTGCTCTTTGCCAGAAAGCTAGAATGGCTTGGTAATGGTTGTTGGTAACTCTATTTCTGGTTCTAATACCCTAAAGTTTGATGATGTTGTTGGTGTTATATTGAGTGAGGAAATTCATAGGAAAAGCTCAGAGGCATCCACATTAGGTAGTGTATTGAACGCAAAAAGCAGAGGCAGAACAAGAGACAAAGGAAACAACTCTAGAAATCATAGAAAATCATGAGGGAAGTCAAAGGGAAAGAGGTCTCAGTCAAGAGGACCTAGCGACTGCTGGTACTATGGAAAACCAGGACATAAGAAGAAAGATTGTTGGTCTTGGAAGAAAGATCAAGGAGACAGACATAATGGAAACAAGGAGGCAAATGTGGTAAGTAACAAATCTAAAGAGGATGCTTTGCTCTTGTCTTTAGAAAATGTTGATGATTCATGGGTGTTAGATTCAGGGGCTTCATTTCATGCTACACCCCATAG
>MU227798.1:1966924-2001123 GCA_018584345.1 Thuja plicata
TCTTTTAATTAAATAAGATAAATTTTATTTAATTAAAAAGAAAATTAAATATTTTAATTAGATAAAAATGATCAAACCTTAGGAAATATTGAAATAATTGAATAATTGAATAAATTACAATTTGATCCAGGAAATTGATTTGAATTGAAAATGTTCCAAAGCATTGATTTAGGAAATTGATAAAATAATAAAATGGGGCCCAAAGTTTAGGCGACCATTTTAGGGTGCATATATAATCAAGAACACAAATTACAATAACATAATATAAAAATAGATGTGAGGGTGAAATCAAGAAGATGAGTCCACTTTTCGTGGAACTTTTACACTTCGTCAATTTCATGAAAAAAGGCATTTACGACACAGGGTCCCGCTTCCAAAAAATAGGGTGATGTTTTGCTTCGAGATCCCGAGCTGAAATTCAAATAGTATCTCGTGAGGCACGGGACCCCAATCCGTTGCCCCGCTTTGAAATGGGCCCTCGTTCCTAAAATCTATATAATTTTTTTTTTGAACTAGTGGGAGGTATTTTTTACAAACATCACCTCGGTTCAGAGCTTCACCCCGTTTCGCTTACAACCAAAAATGCCTCCAGGTAGGCCCTTTTTGGGTTGTTTTTTTCATTTTTATTTTTTTTTAGTAATATTTGTCAATTTCTATCAGTATTTGTTAATTTTTATTACGAAAAATGAATTTATATGTTAATTTTTTTACTTTTATTGTAGAAATGTAAAAAATAGGTTTCATAAATGTATTTAGTTTTTTCAAATATTCAGTGCATATAGATGTAATTTTTATTTTTATTTTTTGTTGAAAATGTAAAAGTCGCATGTATGTACACATGATGAAACAACATATTAAAAAAAATTAACAACCTAAAATGTAAACCTTAAAATATTAACTTGGAATCATAACCCTAAACAAAATAACTCACAATCGAAACCATAAATAAATAACTCACAATCGAAACCATAAATAAATAACTCACAATCAAAACCCTAAATAAATAAATCACAATCAAAACCCTACACAAATAACTCACACTAGAAACCCTAAATGAATAACTTTTAATTTAGAAACCATAAACCAATAACTTACAATCAAAATTTTAAACAAACTTAACACCGAGAATTAAAATCCTATATACGTCAATCACACACAAAATAAATAAATAACATTTATAACAGAAGTCATTAAACCAACCATTAGATCTTAAGATAAAAAGTGTATATCCTAGAGGCTCTATATAGTTGAAATTAGGTATATGTGTACCTATATTCTTAATTACCATTTGTTAGGACCTATTATGCATTTGAGTCCCCTTACAACCTATTATGTATCCTAGGAACCCTTAGTACTCCTTATGACAACTATGACCCTTTAGAACCCATTAACGCATACACCCCTTAGTACCCCTTTGCGGCTCATAATGTATTCTAGGACCCCTTCGCACCCATTATATATCCTAGGACCATTAATGACTTATTAATACACATTAGTACCCCTTAATACCCCTTAGTACCCCGTAGGGTCTCATAATACACATTAGGATCCCTTATTACCCATTATGTATCATAAGGGGTTTGAAGGGGTCATATGACACATTAATGAGTCTTGAGACCATTTATGACCCCTTATGACCCATTAATGTTTTGTAGGGCCCCTTAGAACCCATTAGGACCCCTAATGTATTGTAAGGGGTCCTATGACTCATTGACAGGTCCTATGACCCCTTAGGACCCTTTAGTACATATTAAGACACATTTGGACCCACCATTTATCATAAAGGGCCCTAATGGGTCATAGGACCATTTAGGGCCCTTATAACCCCTTACAATTCATTAGGACCCCTTAGGACTATTTAGGATCCCTTAAGACTTGTTAATGTTTCCTATGAACCTTTAGTACCCATTAGGACCCATTATTTATTATAAGGTCCTCTAAGAGGTCGTAAGACCCATTAATGGGTCATAGCAGCAAATTTAGGACCCATTAGGAACTATTAATGTGTCTTAGGACCCCTTAGTACGCATGAGGAACCCTAACGACCCATTATTGTATCCTAAGACCCCTTATGAAATATTAATGTGTCTGAGGACCCCTTAGTACACATGAGGAGCCCTTATGACCCATTGTTGTATCCTAAGACCCCTTAGTATGAAAAGTATGACTTGTTAAGACCCATTATGTATTATAGGGGTCCTTATGGTATCATAAAAATCCATGTGTTATAGTGTGATGTTTATTTTCTTTATGTTCTTGAATGTTGTATTTCAGTTGATGGGATTGTTGTTTGTGGTTGAGATATGAATCATTTTATTGAAGTTGAAATTAGTAAAACATTGATTGACCCCTCCCCCCTCTCAGGTTTCCCTCTATCCAACACTACATTCATCACCATCTAAAATGTAGCACCTGTATTAGTCAAACCAAATGGAATTATCACATAAATATAAGTTCCCTAGGGAGTTGTAAAAGTTGTCTTATATTGTTCAGACTCCTTGACCTTAACCTGATTATATCCTGAGAATCCATCCATCATGATTAATAACTCACTTTTAGTGACCTTTTGTAGCATAGTTTCCATATTAAGCAAAGGGTAATTATCCTTCAAAGAAGACCTATTTAAATTTGTAAAATCAACACAGGACCTAATATCACTATTTTTATTTCTCACAAGGACTAGATTAGAGACCCAAGAAGTTTGTCTAATGGGTTTGATAATTCCCCCCATCCCTTAATTTGACAAGCTCTTCTTGCATCTTAGGTGCTATATCATCCTAAAAAGCAATGACTTGATTTGTGCTCAATTTAGGATAATCTTGGGCTCGCCTTTGATTGGGCTTCACATTGCACTTAAATGCACACTCTATTAACATACGGGTCCTTATTTCTTCCCTTATCCTCCATAATTTGTGCAAAATTGAGTTAGGATCTTATTTCTAAGCATCCTCTCCTATTTTCATCCAATTGCAAAATTCCCCCTTCCTTTTATGATCTTGGAATTTACTCTCGATATAGGAATTAACTGACCTTCTAGATCTAACAAACATTAATGGTCATGCCCTCCAATCATAATCAAGAAAATTTCTAGAGAGGTGGAGTCAAATTTTGACTCCACCCCCAGGGATGTAGTCAAAATTTGACTTTACCCCTGGGTTTTTGATCTAATATTGGGCCCTGGGTCCTATCTGACACATTCGTCGAGGTATTGGATCCATGGTCAGCTTGTATAATTCTATTTTTGGATGCACTATAAAAGGATCTCCCTCTTCCTTCACTTGAGAGACACATCCTTATTGGCATACAACCATTATTGTCAAAAAACCATTTAGCAAGCAATCAAGTAAAGTATTGATCATCCAAGTGCAATTTCAAGTGGCAGTCTAGCATTCAAGTCTTCAAGTATTCAAGGTGTCTTCCATAGATCAACCTTCTTTTCCCATTGAGGCCAAGTAAAGGAGTTTCTTAGAAGGACATTGGCATAATTAATTCACCCCTCAATCATTCATTGGTGATTTAAAAAACATCTTTAGAAGTTTTTGTCTTGCATGATTTCCTTTTGGTTTTTGTGTGGAGTCCAAGCTATTGCATCAACATTCTTGATCACATTCAAAGAGGTAAGAGTATCTACATTGCATGATACACTTCATTTTAGATCTAATCTCTATTATATGTTAGCATTCCTTACTTCATTTCAATTAAAGGCTAATTCCTAAATGGGACTTGACCAAGGCAAGGCTCCCTTCCATAAATACTTTTCCTTTTTTTGTGTGCAGGAACAGGTTTTGGGATCTGCAGAATTGGATTTTAGCATTGTTGGGTCTATCTCAGAGATCAGAGTCAGAAAGTACACATTTTGAAACAAAGAGGTGTATTTGAATATCAAATTTTACCTAAAAATTCAACTTGTTACTAGAGTCCTCATATTTTCACAGTCAAAATTTACAGGTGCCAGTATCCTAGATCCAAAACAGTTTTAGTCTGTGACATATCCATGATTGGAAATTGTAGTTTTGAGGAATATAACCTCCTAAATAATTTAAAGGTGCACAAATCCTTCTCCAATCTTGAATTTTATTTTATATTTATCATTGTATCATTCATTTTCTAGATCCATAGTCAATCCTTTAATCAATATCCTTCAAAGGAATACCAAATTCCCCTTTTGTTTGAGCTATGCATTAGCACCCTTCATCCATTTGGTTGTGCTAATCAAACTTGGAATTAAGGGTTGGATATATATTCCTAATTTATACCATAAGATCTTAGTGAGTGATCTCTACTCTTAGCATTTCTCACCATTTCCTATTATACAGGTGTAATGGTAGGATTAATTGGCTTTTGTTTTTTCCCTAAAGTTTTAGAATAAATGAAGCACACACAACTAAGAGGGGGGTGAATCAGTTGTGCCCAAAAACTCAAGGCCTTTAACAAAATTACCAACTTAATCTATGTTTTGAAAGATAAACATGAATGGAGGAACAAAACACTGTAATCAACACATAACACTTAGGTTTTTGACGTAGAAACCCTGTTAGGGGAAAAACCACGATGGGGATGAAACACACGAGATGAATGTACTATGTTAAAAGTAGTGTACCCTATTAGGAGTATTACAAAAGGGAATGCACATGCATTCAGGCACACTGTCAAAATCTCACTACTCAAAATATAACAAGGATACTACAACCCCTTACTATGCATTAAGACCCCTTAGGACCCATTATGTATGATAAGGGGTCGTAAGGGATCATGGGACCTAGTAATGGGTTATAAGACCATTTAGCACCCATTATGACCCATTTAGCACCCGTTATGACCCATTAATGTGTCCTAAGACTATTTAAGACCTCTTAGAACTCAATAATGGGTCTTTAGAACCCATTAGGACCCCTTACAACCCACTATGTATCATAAGGGGTCGTAGGACCCATTAATGAGTCCTAAGACCATTAACGACTGCTTAGGACTCATTAATGGGTCTTATGACCCCTAGGATCCTCTTAGTACCCATTAATACCTATTGGGATCCCTTAGAATCCATTATAACCCCATAGAACACATTAATTGTCATAGGATACACTAATGGGTCCTAAGGGGTTCTAAGTGGTCCTAATGTATCATAAGGGGTCCTAATTGGGCCTAAGTGATCCTAGGACCCATTAGGATCCATTAGGATACATTAAGATCCATTATGACACATTAGGACCCAGTAGGACCCCTTAGAATGCATTAACCATCATACAACACACTAATGGGTCCTAAGTGGTCCTCATATATCATAAGGGGTCATAATAGCTTCTAAGTGGTCCTAGGAATCCTTAGGACCTATTAGGACGCATTAGGTCCCATTAGTTTTCCTAAGACCCCTTATTATGCAAATTATGGCCCCTCAAGACCCATTATGTATCATAAGAAGTCTTTAATGGCCGTACAACTCATTAATGGGTCCTACGACCCCTTACTAAGAATTAAGACCCCTTAGAACCCATTATGTATGATAAGGGTTCCTAAGGGATCATAGGACCCATTAATGGGTCATAGGACCATTTAGTACCCCTTATGACCCATTAATGTGGACCCTAAGACCATTTATGACCCCTTAGTATGCATTAGAACCCCTTATGACCCATTAGTGTGTATTAGGACCCCTTTACGACCCACTGTGTATCATAAGGGGTCCTAAGGGTTATAGGATCCATTAATGGGCCTAAGAATATGTATGACCCCTAATGACTCAATTTATGGGTCCTGGTACCCCCTAAGACCAATAAGGATCCATTATGACACATTAGGACGCCAAATAACACATTAACCATCAAATCACATGCTAATGGGTCAAATAAATGGGCCTAGGGATCATTAATGGGTCCATGACCACTTAGAACTCTTTAGTATGCATTAGGACACTATCATGCCCATATCATCATAAAAATACAACAAAAATAAAAATCATTGTAGTCTCTAATCCAATGGTTAATGATAAACCAAGATATGAGAACATGGTTCAAGTGTATTGGTGTAATTAATTTCTCATTTAATTACACTTTACCTAAGTTAACATAAGATAATGTATTTCCTATTAGTTTGTATAGGAGACACTTAGGTAATTCCACATCGTGGTTATAGGAGAAGTTTCGCCTTTGGTGGTGTGGTATAGTTATCACATCATCATATCCACTTATAGTGGAATAATAATTCCACCTTTGGCGGGTGATCCAACTTTAGTGGAGTTATCTATTATTTTCTCTTGCCTTATCTTGCATCTCATTGATTCACATGTCATCACTGTGTGCTCTCTTCTCCTATTTTCTTTCCTATATAAGCAAGCACATGTACATTGTACTTAGTTCAGTTATTTCAATCTTGATGAGAATATCGTTTGTTCTTGTCCATCTTGTTCTCTCTTTCTTTTGTGTTATACATTGGCTTGTAGATCTTGTGTTCCTATTATAGGTGAATTCTTACATGGTATCAAATCCATTGGATCACTATTGTGTAGTCTACTTGGATAGATCTTGGTGCGTTTAGAGGGTGCGTACTCTTAGATTCATGGAGCAACAAATTTTGGTAGCATCCTACACTAGATATGACCTTACCATTGATAAATTTGCCCATATTGGGAAAAAGTTGATTCTCGAGTAAAAAAAATTTGCATGTAGGTTGTATGACCTCCTTGTGTACAATCCGATTGAAAAATAATCTACAAAAAAATTCTCAAACTCTTTTTACTTCGCAATTTTTATTTTTAATTTTAATTTTAATTTTAATTTTTTTTTAAATTTTAATTTTAAATTTTTTTTTTTTGTGTGTGTGTAGGCGTCCATAGAACCCCCATCCACTTGTCAAATGCCTTTTAATTTTATTTTAGGGTTGTACCTTGCTCTAGTTATAGGGCTCATACCCTAGTTTTTTAGCATATTCTCGCAACAAATCTACTACTCCACCCTCCAAATCGTCCACCAGCCTTGGCTCTAGTCACCTCAAACACTTCAAGCTCTGACATTTTCCTTTGGTCGGCTCTCTTGGTCAACCACTAAAAACAATACTATGAAAACATACAACCTCCCTTCACCTCCAACAGGATCCTCCACCACCAGCCACACATGACACGTGTAGACAAGAAGACATCACCACATGATGCTAACATATCTTGCTACGTGGTGACCTCAAAACATCAGCATTAAATCTAAGAAGAAGTACCACAATGTGACACATAGACACATCCAAATCATCATAGTCTTGATGTGACACCATATCATCATTAACACACGATCTGCCACATCAACCTTCCAACTTGGCACATGGATATATAGTCAACACCACACAATATGGACACATCAGCAGATTTGACACATCATCGTCAAATTTAATCTAGTAAGTTGTTAACAGAGGTGCATTTTTGAAATTTTTAGACCCCTCGTCATTGTGTTTTCCAGTTCCAAATTTGAAGGCTCTTTATCTGATGTTGTAGCTTTCAGTGGCTTTGTCAAGATTTTATTGAATTCTTGAGATTTTAATAATTTCTTTAGATGTTCTCAAAATAAATTAGAAAGTTTTAAGAATTAGTGACTTTTTAAGATTTTAGTATTTTTTGTGATTTTATTAATTTCTTTAGATTCATAGTAGATTAGAAAGTTTTTTGAATTATTAGTAATTTCTTTAGATGTCCTCAAGTTGCATGTAATTAGTTTAGAATGTTGATGATTGGAAAATAGTAAGTTTTATTAAGGTAGATTTTTAAGAGAATTCTTAAGACGATATAAAGTTTTTTGTTTTCAGCTGTAAAAAGGTTGGAGAATGGGATAATGAAAAAAATACATTATTCTCATTTCTTGAGTTTTATTGTATTTGTTTTTTAATATTTTCTTTTCTAAATGTTTATAGTGAATTGGATATTGTGAATTGGGCTACATTAAAGTCTTGGTCATCTTGAGGCCCTTTTGAGCGTAATTTGTTTTAAAAAATTTGGTGTAGAATCTTGCACTCTCCACGCCAATGTAAGTATTTTCTAATTTTGGTGGACAAATTTATCATAATTCTTAGTTTTTTGCAATTGTACCTATCCAATCCTCAATTTTACAACTTTTGAGGCTCCATTTAGGCTCATATAGATACATTTCCAAGTGCCATTTTTTTAAAGTGCATAATTGTTTGTCTAGTTTGTTGTTTTTTTATCAAATTGTTAGTCAATATGAGTGGACATATCACTTTTAGAACTTTGTCTATTTTGTCTTATTTTGGTATTTGTAATTTCTTATCTCTTAGAAAGATCTTCAACATTGTTCATTTTTATAGCCTATTTGAGGCAATTGTAATCACTAATATCAGAACTCCTCTTTGCATTATTTTGTAAGTGGAAATTGTACATGCACTAAATAAAAAATGTTTAAATCATCATTTGTGAGGGGTTATTTGGTTAAGTAAATTCAAGGTGGAGGGTGTCTTGCGTGATTGTGCCTCTTTTTGTCTTGTGCTCTTTAATTTTGTATTATGGGTTCTCTTAAACTTTCACTTTTAACTCCACATAGCTATGCATCATAAAAAAATAAATTATGGAGTAATATGATGGAAAAATGATTATTTCAATATGTTGATGGATCAATAATAGCACCAAAAGATCCTAAATCTAATCCAAATTCTCAAATGAAATTGATTGTTAAAAATTCTATGGTTCTTAGAACTTTGAGAAAGTATGTATCAAGTGACCTTATATTACATATTGACAAATGTAAGACAATCAAACATGATTAGGAAAAATTTGGTCAATTAAATGGACAAGTGGATGAGATTAGGTTCTACAAGCTTGAAAATGATCTCAACAATTTGGATCCCAAGGATTTTGATACAACCCAAAACTATGTAACTAAAGCTATAAATATTAGAGAAAATCTTAAGGATTGTTGCATTGACAAAAAGGATGCATAGTTGGTTTATAATTTATTAGGCAATCTTCCATTATAATATGCAATGTTTGTTTCTATCTTCCAAACTCACCGCTTGACAAATGGTAGTTCATTCACTATACCATCATTTAATAAATTCACATAAATTTTGATGCTAGAGAAATCAAACTTGATGAGCACAGGTATTCTCAAGTCCTCAAAGTCCAAAACTTTGGTGGCTAATCATATGAATGAAGGGATTCAAGACAAGTGATCTCACAAGAAGTAGAATCGTGGTAAACAAAAGACACAACAAGAGATAGAAAAATATTCCTCTAAAAAACAAGGCAATTCTTTATCTTCTTCCAAAAAATAGGGAGATTCATCTAAGAAGGGGAGGCCAACTTGTTCATATTGCAAGAAATCTGGTCATGATGAGCATCATTACCTCTCTAAGAAAATTGATGAGTTGACAAATATTATTAAGAAGAACAACATCAATTTGTCATATGCCTATAACAAGAAGGATGTCAATCCTTCCACTTCCTCATATCAAAAGAAAAAAGGCAAGCATTTGTGGCAAGTAAAATTTCTTCACATGAATGGATACTTGACTCGGGTGCCATACATTATATGGGTTCTACAAAGGAGCAATTTTCTTCATTGGAGTTATCTAAGGCACATCAAATATTTATAGGAGATGGTACTCAAGTCAAAGTTGAAGGAAAAGATACAATTTCCATAGATGATGGAACAATTGATAATGTTCTCTATGTCCTAACTAGAGCAATAATTTTATTTCACCAAATAACTCACTATGGAGATGGAAAGAAAGTTGAGTTTCTACTTGATTTAGTTGTGGTAAAATAACTTAAGGATGATGCTTTGGTTGCAATGGGACACGCCAATCAAACACAAGGCTTTACTAATCCTCCCAATTTATGCCTCAATATCCTTCTACAATTGTTACCCATTTTTATTTCCCGGCTCAATCAACTGGAGTTGTTTAATTTTTTCAGATAATTTTAAGGGTGCATATAAGTTATTAAGTAGTGCTTTGCCAAAAGAGAAAAATGCCATAAAATATCACTAAAAGATACAATAGTTTACAATCGATAATAATCATACAACAATGCAAATGTAAAATAGTGATCTCTTTATTCATAAATGTAAATGTGTAATATCCCACAAGTTGTGGGCGTAACTAATATAATGCACTATACAATAAAATGATACATATAAAAATGAAAGCATAAACAAAGACAAGGGATTTTTTATTGCCTCTTAATGACAAAACCCTCATAGTTGAGTGTCGCATCTTCATTTCCAATTGCTTCTCCATCCAAAGTACCTACAAAGAGATTGAGAAGTGGTGTCAAAGCTCAGGATTTTAAATCTTTGCATATACATCATCATTACATGCATAGTTTACTCCTATACTACATTATAACAGTTTGAAGTGATCATATGAATCAGAGGAAAACAAAAAGACATCATCGATATTCATCAGAATTGAATTCATTATTTATATAATACGTTTGTTCAAATATGCAGACACATGTGAAGTTTTTATTGTTGATTGCTTCATTAAATATTTGAGCACGTGGGAAAAATGGGCTCCTACAAGGGTAGAGCCTAGCACGTTGTTGAGTGACACAACCATTCTTAGGGTGTCAAGGTCAATGGTGCAATAAAAGTGATACAAAAATAAAAAAATGAGAAAGTTTTGTAAGTCTAAAAAATAATATTGATGTACATAAACAAAAATGCAATCATTTCTATACTATATGAAAGTTAATTGTTGATTATGTTAGGCTACAGGAACAAAAGGTCACCAAATAAGGAGGTAATCAAGTTTGTCTTTAAGTCAAAATTCATTGAATGCACTCAAAGAAGGAAGATCAAAGGTGTCGTAGAGATATTATCTAGCTGTACACGGAACAATAAAAGCCACATGAAACACTTATCATGACATAATGGTGCTGAGAATTTCAAATGCAAGGGTATGTTGTTCTAAATGTAATTTTCTACTATATTATAATGTACATCATAAGAACATATCATTTATTTCTCCAAAGATATATGTGTATCAATGGGAGATGATATTAATGGACATTGATTTTCAATCCAGAGTCATGACAAGAACAAAGGATCATAGTGACACCTATGATAAGAAATAGTCTAGATATGACAAAATAATGTAATGATATGTGGAAGTCACTGCTGTTGAAAAATGAAGCAAAGCATGTAAACAATGTGTTCATTCTTTGGGAAACCATCATTGAAAGGGGTGATCACAAGTGAAGGCAGACATTATGTCTTTGATAGAACACATCAAAATGAGGCTCACCATTACCATAAAGAGGAATATCAAGTGTAGTTTTATCATATAGCATATGGATCAATCAATGTTCTAGAATGCATAAAGTCCAGAGCATATTCAAAGAAAGCAATCACCATGAATCATACCAATGGTATGCCAATCTTATTTTTCAACATGGATAACAATGGAAACAATAAATTGATCCATAATAACAAGATCCTTATCAATAGAAGATCAAATAATCATAGAAATAGTTTTCGACAGTTGAAGAGCATCAAAACACAATACAAATAATAAGGATATCATGAACAAAATGAGGTTTTCATGTATAGTTACAACCAAGGTAGTAAGTACTATTCAAAGAAAGAGATTTTGACATTTTTTTCAAATCATTAAACAATTGGATGATTACTGATAGTAATTTATTTTTTTCCACAAACCCATTTGTATGAACAAAAACATTGTTCTAGAGCATAAAGGAGGAAGTGTCAAACATAGGTGTCCATACAATGACACATGTTCAAAACTTAAAGACACAATGACATAGAAATGAACAACAAAGAGAAACAAAAATGATCTTGTAATATCTTTACGACTACAGAGCATATAAGAAAACCATGGTCATGAACCATACAATAGTGGTGACAAAGAAAATCAAATACCCATCTAGGGTTTCAAATGTAATAAGTCACTTCTCTCCAGGAAGAAAGTAAGCCATAATGATATACATCCAAATATGAACAAAAAGGTTTTTAAAATTTGTATCCTCGTTATACAACAAAAATACAGAATGTGGAGGGATTTAAAGATGTTCAGCATGTAAGAAAACCCTCCAAGATTCACGACCCTATACAGTGAGAGGAAAATCATATGAAAGTTTTTTTTATTAATTATTCTAAATCGATACCATATACAAGTGTATCAAATAGTGGAATCCTAGTATAAAGCCTTTTACAGTTGTATAGAGGAATATGCAGAGGAGAAAGCACAAAAAATTATACCATTTTTTGTTATAATTTGAGCTCAAGGTGTCTTAGAGAGGTCCTACCTATGGAGGCATATATAGTATGTATGGAAAACATTAGAAGTTATTCATCAAGAATCATTCAAATTTCCAGAAACCTTCATCGATCCTCCAACTTCAAACCCCATGACGACATGGGTAGATCAGGTAGGAGAATATAAAATCAAGTGTTTGTATTCATTTTTGGGGTTTGAAATGTTGTAATTTGACTAAGAGGGGAGGGATATTTTTGCCTTATCATATTATAAAAATCCTTCCAAGTAATACCCCTGCGGATATAAACTAATTTGTGGTTTAAAAGTGATAATATTTATCACTTATTTACCTTATGTTTCCATTGTTGTAAATGTTAGTCCTAAGATCAGATTACTTCGAGGAGGGGGGTGAATCAGTAATATACCAAATAATCCATCTTTTAAACCTCTTAAACTTAAACCACAAGTCACGAGATTAACCTTAATTACAAAAAATTAAAATCATAAAAATGAAAGTCCATCCACAAAGTTAATACATATTTATCTCATGGAAACCTACATAGGGAAAAAATCACGGTAGGAATTAATACCTGATAAATGATGTACTATTATGAAGTATGCCCTCTTAGGAGCTTAACCCTATTAGGAGTTTACAACAACACTGTTAGGTGCTACCCGATTAAGGGATTTTCCTTAGGCCTGTTAGGACATTTACCCTGTTAAGAGTAGCCTTGTTAGAGGACTTTGAATACATGACAAAGTGTCACATTGGTAGAATATTTACAACAAAGATTTGTTAAGATCTAACCTGTTAAGGGATGATCTCTAGAACAACACTACCTCTACTTGATCAAATCCACTGAAGCACATGATCTTTTCTCAACACACTTAACTCTTCCCTAGCTTGATCACAACTCACACTTTTCACCGCACTTGTACAACACATGATCAACACACTTAACCTTCAACCTCATCCATCATATACTAAAAATTTAAGTCTACCACCTTAATCAAACCCTAAATTAGTATTTAAAACATCCCACTTAGATCTAACGCGCCATAAAAAAAAATATACAAAACATATTTTCAAGACCACGTAGGCCAATACAATGATTTACATAAAATATTGTGTCAAGGAGTCAAACTCTTTTTGACCAAACACAAGATTCATCTAGAATATTCTCCACACACTAGAATTGAACAATGTGATGCCATATCATCACCTTCAATCATAAGACACGTCGCCATATCATGACTAACTCAATTGATTCCACCAAAACATCAACACTGATCACCGATTAAAGATTTATCATCTGTCACTCAAGAACACAAACACTGTAATCTGTTAACAACTCTATCTCTGCTCACCGGTCACCTATCCTTCACACCGGTCACTTAGATTAGTTGTGGTGGCAATTTTAGCATCTGAACACTATTTACACCCATATCCTATGATCATACCACAAGATACAACAAAGATGTGACACAACATTCAAATCATATATCACCTATCATTAATTGTTCTAGCAGTTGTACTATTGTACTTCAACCAATCACTACTTTCACATAAGATCACTTCAGCAGTAGAGGTCATGCATTTGACATCCACAAAAACACATAAGTCTCCTATAAAGATGTCAACCACTGAAACCCACTACAACCCTTCATTCATCACAACTATGATTGGAAACACACTAAGAACACAAGGTCAATAGTTGAAATCAATGACAACATAATATTTGATCATCCCGTAATCAAATCTGAATCCTGACATCTCCAAAACTTACTTACCATCACTGCATAAGATATGACAACAATAAACGTAAAAACAATGTTATTAAACTGATAATCCTTATATAATTTTTTTAATATAGTTTTGAATTATCAAATATTATTAAATAGATAATAAAATTATAAATCGTTCTATTAATAAAGACAAATATGGAAAAATGACTTTTAAAAATAAAAATAGATATTTATTTTTTAAAACCATTTAATAATATTATTGAATAACCTATAATTTATTACTTTAATAAATATTATTGTATTAATAATATTATTAACTGATTTAATTATCGCTAATGAATATTATTAATATCATCAGAACTTATTAAATTAATAAACTATAAGTTATTATAAAGTGCAAAATAAGATATTTATTTTTACCTTTAAAAGTAAAAAAAAAAAGAGTTATTATTGCAAAGTAATGGCAAAGTGTTAAAGTCATTAAGGATGGGATTATTGAAGTCAGAGGGAATTATTGTTGTTCAGAGGCTCTTTATGAGCTTTTTTAGAGATTGGGATGCATTTATGAGGGTTCTTGATGATGGCATTGATGAGGCATGAATTTTGGGTCACCTTTGTGCCTTTTCACAACTGTTTGAGGAGCTGAAAAAGGGGTCGTATTCCTGCATACGACCCATAAGTTATTACTAGCATTAATGATGTAGTTGCTTATGAAAAACATAAATATGGGAAAAGGGCTTTAATTTTAGTTAGTTCTTGGCATTCTTCATGCTCTGTTGTAACCCTTACAAGGTTCTTTTAGCAGGGTTTTGTCCTTGTAAAATATTTTCAGACTCGCATATTGTTGTGTAAGGCATCATTTTTTTAATACATTTTAGTGTTTTAACTTCTCAAGGCTTGTTTTACTATGTGTAGAACATAGATGGATAAGTGTTTCTATAAATTTTCATGTATTTGCTTTAATATTTACCGCTTTCAACACCTTTAGCCAAGATATGTCATACTTTTGAAATTCATATAATTGTGTGAGTGATGCAAACAACACCCAATTGTGAAACCACTATTTTCCTTCTTGGGTTGTGAACATTTTCACCTTCTTTATGAAACTCTTATGTAGAATTCTGGGTAATTTTTGAGTTGTGTTATGTTGCTACTGGATTTTTGGGGCACATGTGTGGTAGAAATAACAGTGTCAGTCTGAAAGAACCATATGGTGCATCACCTTAGGAGTTAAATTTTAGTTTAACATTTCCTTCTAGCCCTTTCCCTCTGAAATTTTTTAGTTTAGGTGAAGTACACAAGAAGTTAGACTTCTCCAAAGATTCACTTCTTTCCTAGGTTACCCAAAACCAAGAAGTATTCCCACGTATCACTAAATTGATGAGCTTACTCACTATGGTGCAAATATCAGTGATAACAAAAACCTTGCTCACACATTCAAATTCAAAAAGAAATTTATGGCATGGGTAGTTTGGACATCTCAATTACTACCATCTTTAACAACTTATCTCCAAGAATATGGTCACAATTCTACCTCTAATCAAATCTTTAGATGGTGTATATTCAGGGTGTTCCATAGATGAGCATCCAACAGAGAAGTTTGATAAGAGAAATTCTTGGAGAGCTTCAACAATTCTTCAATTGGTTCCCAATGATGTGGTAGGCTCCTTTCTAGTGCCATAATTTATTAAGACTGGCTATGTCCTCACTTTCATTGATGACTACTCCTGGTTCACATGGGTCTAATTCCTTGGTCACAAGAGTAAAGTCTTTGAAAACTTTCTAGCCTTCAAGGCTCCCATTGAGCAGTAATCAAGGAACCAAGTCAAGGTTCTAAACATCGCCAATTGAAGGGAATATGTGAACATTGGAATTGAGGACTTTTGTACACTTGAGGGGATTGATCTTCAACAATTAGTTGTCTATACTCCACAACAAAATGGTGTTGCAAAAAAAAATAATAGAACCCTTAAGGAGATGTCTAGTTGCATGAATCATGCCAAGTCTCTTGGTCCAACATTTTGGTCAAAAGCTTCAGTTGTTCCACAAAAATCTAAATTAGGTTCCCCACAAGGCTTTGAATGGTATCACTCTCTTTGAGGTTTGGTGTGGTAAAAATGTGACTGTCTAATACTTTATAGTTTTTGGTTATCCAACTTTGGCATGCTTACCTCCACAGAAACACAAGGCATTGGAACCTCAGAGAAGGCCTTGCATATTTGTTGGATATCTCAAAGATGTTAAGGAATATAGGCTTTTGGATCTAGAGACACGTGATATATTTATTGAGAGGAGTGTTAAATTTGAGGAAAAATCTTCTAGCTTGTCCTCTACACCTCCTCATTCTTCCTCCATAGTGGAAAGTCATGATAGTGACTTAGATGATGATTCTACCTAAACCCTGACTTGTATGATTATACCTTTACAGGGTCCACTTGCAATTGAGGAAACTCCTTCATCATCTTCTACTAAACCTCGTTGGGCTAAATATAATCTTAAGTCAACAACTTCTCTTGTGGGGAATCCTTCAGACACTCTAAGGACAAGGGAACAACATAAACATCTCCCATACACTTAAATTTTTACAAATTTTAATCCACAATCATTTCAGGAAACATCATGAGTTCCTGAATGGGACTTGTCCACAAAGGAAGAGTACAATTTCTTGATGTGAAATCACACAAAGAATTTGGTTCCTCTTCCTAAGGAAATGAATATGGTTTAATGTAAGTGGATATATTAGACTAAGTTTACAATAAATGGAAATGACGATAAGTATAAATCTTTTCTTGTGGCAAAAAAATTCTTACAGGTTCCAGGTGTTGACTATAATAAGACCTTTACACTTGTAGCTAAGATGAACCTCATTTGTTTAACTCTTGCCTTAGTTGTATCTTATGGATGGTTTGTACATAAAATAGAGGTAACAATTGCATTTCTATGTGGGGATATTGATGAGGAGATTTACATGGAGCATCCACAAGGATTCATATAAGATAATTCTTTGGTTTTCATATTGAGGAAGTCTATCTATGGCCTCAAATAGGCTCCTATGGATTTGTATGCCAGGAAAGATTTTTTTAATTCTCTTAGCAATATTCAAAAAGTGCCATTAAATTTCAAATTAAATTTTTTTACAATAAGATGAATCTTATTTGATACTTGTGCTCTATAAAGATAACTTGATCACAATAGGGAGCATTTCATCCATCATTCATAGAGTCAAATCTTCTTTGTAGGACAGATTTTCTATGATTGACTTGGGCCTTTTGCACTACTTTATTGGGATTGAGATCACCCAATATTCTTTTGGGATTATACTTGCTCTACCCAAGTATTCTCTTGACTTAATTTCTCAGCTATGCATGACTGATTGCAAGTCTAAACTGAATCTCTTCCTCTTAGGAGTCAAGCTTGAGGCGAAGTGTTATACACCACTTTTTGATGCCACATTGTATTGATATCTTTTTGGAAGCCTGATCTACATGACTCATACATGCCTTTACATATCCTTTACAACTAGCATAGTTTCTTTCTTTATGTAAGCATCATGTGAGCTTTAGTAGAAGGTAACCAAACACATCTTGCATTACATATAGGGTACACATACTTATGGGATTCAATAACAACGGGCATTGGAATCGAATTGGTTGTTTTTATAGACTTAGATTGGGCTGGTGATCTTGATGATTGTAATTCCATATCAGGTTACAACTTTCATCTTGGTCCGAGCTCCATTTATTTAAAAAGTAAGAAGCAACATGATATTGCTCTCTCTTTGACTAAGGCCATGTGTCAAGGGGTTATTAATGCAAATACTAAGGCTATTTGGTTTCAAAATATTCTTACAAAGTTTGGTTTCACCATTCCATAGTCTACAATCCTTCATTGTGATGATCAAAGTGCAATCTATGCTCTGCCTTCCTTTCAAATGAATTTCCCCAGCCAACTTCAGCTTAGCACTGTATGGAATAGAAAGGAAGAAGATATTTTTGAAAACCATCTCGCTCCCAACAACAAGGAATAAATTGTACCCCATCAGTCGATGGTAGGAAATATAGCTAGGGGTAGGATGTTGATCCAGGTATTTCACCGCTGATGGTTCTCTATACTTGTGATCAATAGCTATAGTACTTTTTGACCAAGAAATAGACACTAATGCCCTTATTAACCTCATGTTATCGATACTTGTGATCAATAGCCATGTATCAAGGAGTTATTAATGCAACTACTGAGGCTATTTGGTTTCAAAATATTCTTACAAAGTTTGGTTTCACCATTCCATAGCCTACAATCCTTCATTGTGATGGTCAAAGTGTAATCTATGCTCTGCCTTCCTTTTGAAAAAATTTCCCCGGCTAGCTTCAACTTAGCAATGTATGGAATAGAAAGGAAGAAGATCTTTTTGAAAACCATCTCCCTCCCAACAACAAGGAATAAATTTTACCCCATCAGTCGGTGGTAGGAAATATAGCTAAGGGTAGGATGTTGATCCAGGTATTTCACCGTTGATGGCTCTCTATACCCATGATCAATATCTATAGTAATTTTTGACCAAGAAATAGCCACTAATGCCCTTATTAACCTCATGTTATCGAGTGATCAGAGAGAGAGAGAAAACCAAATGGCCCCTATACCCCTCCCTATATATACCAGAACCTCCACTCTTCTTCACATGATGCCTACCCGTATATGCCTACCTATTCACCTCATCAGTCAATCAGGGAGCAGAAAAAGCCAAGCTCTTTTCTGGCGTGTTCAGCGCACCAGCGAAGAAGAGTAGGGCCTATAACAGAAAGATAGATGTGTAGACAAAATAGATTTGGTTAGGCCACCTGGTTTAGGAGGGGTGGGCGTGGTTAGCTAGACACATCAATCAGGGGTGAGGCTAGCCTAACTTCTATCAGAGTTCTTACTTGAAGCTCCCTACTACCTGAGTTGTCCTGCTTTGATGTCCTATAGAGCTAAGGCACTGGAAAAGGTAAGAAAGGATGGTGCTTCTTCTACCGATAGGCCACCCTTTCACTAGTTTAATTACCATCCATTCGTCATGGAACTCTCTATCACTAGCCCAAAGAGAAGGAAATAAAAGCTTGGTATCTACTTCCCTCTCCCCAAAGGGCACTAAAGAAAGAAAAGAATATGATTCAACTAATAGGGTAGGGAAGACGGAGGTAGAAGCTTTATCTATACTCATGTAGCCTTGAAGGGGAACCATCCATACAATTATCTAAGTTTATCCTCTCATCTAAGGAAGCTAGAGGGAGGTTGATACCCATACAAAAGAAAGTAGATGGAGGAAAGGATGGGCTCACTCTTAAGGGGAGTGTTCATAAGGCTTTCGGCAAGGACAGGTTCATAGAAGGGGAATTTACCTCCTTATTTGGTAAGGCTTTTAAGGCATGCTTTCCCTTTGAGAGATTGAGGCCTGTAGAGCTCTACTACTTATCCTTCTCCTTCCTAAATGATAGAGTGAAACTACTGACTAGCTAGGTGAGTGAAACTACTGGGTTAGTAGAATTCCAAATTTTCTTATCCTGGGAGTAGAATGGGTGTTTCTTAGCTCTTATTCTATGATTCTTATCTTATCGACATGTTAACTCTGTCACTTCTTTGACTTGCTGATGGTAGATTTTACTCTAATAACCTGGCCTATGGGGTGGAATATTGACATTAAAGAACCTTCCCCCACCTTCTTGGAATTAGGATGGGGGCTAGTAGCCAGAAGAGTAGTTGGATACGCCACCTTTTCTTATTTAATTTACCATTTGCCTCCATGTGTTACCTACGTTTCTTGGGGAATTTTACTGCTTTGACAAGGCCACCTTTCATTACTGAATTTACTATCTCTTGGGCTGGTGGGAAGGCCACCTTCTTGCTCTCCAATTTACCAGTTCAAGGATATCTTAAGTTCAGGCTAGTCATGTTCACAAGGTCAGTTGATCCATCTCTCAAAGGCCCCTTCAGGCCCAGACTCGCATGCATATAAGACTTAATACTTGTACAAAGCATGAGTAGAAAGACTTCATGCTGGTCCCTAACTGGTAGGATGCCTCCATCTATTCTATATAGAGGGGATTCACCTTACAAGTAGAAATACTTAGCATTGGTAGATTAACTTCCTGGTCTTCCTTCCTACTAGTATATAGACTAGAGAGTAGGACCTTATCACTGGTATATAGATTTTAGACTGGTCGCCCATAGGTCCGTAGGATGACTTAATGCTGGTAGGACACCAACTGGTGTATGGATTAACAATTGGTAGGGCACCTCACAACTGGTCTAGTGCCCATATCTAAATGAGATAGGGCCTCCTGATGGATATACCCCATGGAAGAGGAACCCCTATCTAATGTTCGGTCATACATAGAGGTAAAGGCCCTCGTGCATCACGACATGACTATATGTGGATATATAGGATGGAATTAAAACTACTATCCATCCATAGATGAGAGATAATGTGTGATCCCTCCCATAGGTGTGTGCGAGCGATATTGAATGAAGAGAGTAGCGTACTATAGGATGCATCTGCTCACAAAAGATTTAATTTCTCCACTCCGAACTCGATGCGATGGATGTGGTCATGGCAATGTGAAAGCGAAAGTGGTCCTCTCCATAGACCATTCCTACCCCACCCCATGATGGAAAGGAAGAAGTGGTAGAAATTGGTAGTGGTAAAAAAATGGTCCTCTAATCGTTGTGATGTGGGCTACATATCTAGTTGTCCGGTCATGAAACTAGACTAGACTAAATAAATGTGCCACCATAAATACTATTTGCAGGACTAAGATAGTTCAATGCTCAGATCCATCCAGAGTCATTCAGACCTCCCTATCGATCTATATGGCTCTAATGGGGAAGGATTAACTGGGTTCTAGTAATGCAAGCCATTCTGGACCATCCCAACTCCCTATAAATGTTGATGTTAGGCTGACACTACTCTAATTGAAGCTAGATCTGGCCAGGGGTGCGTGGGAGGACTAAAATCCTTTCTCCCCTCTTTCTGATTGGATCGTGCCTAAGATGGCGGGAGTAGGGCCCTACTATATATATAGGTGACATATTCTGGGGCCCTACCATTTTATAAGCAGGTGGGAAATATAATTCTAGTCACTAGTCAGTAACACATAGAAATGTTGAGGCTTAGGCTTAGGCTTGGGCTTAGGCCCCCTTCCCTATCTATACTATGTGATCTATTTAGGGATTCGATCTAGCTAGAGGTTCCCCATTTCACATTTCTAGTCACTCTACTCTCCCAGCCCCACCCGTATGTATGGGGGAAGGGGAGTGCCTATCAGCCATAGTTCAGATAGGGCCTCTCCCCAGATGGATAGGGGTGGCTAGTGTTTTCCAACTCCAATTCTAGTTATAGTTCTCCATGAAGACCTCTCAGGCATAGATATTGTCTAGCAAGGGCCCCTATCTCTATGTGGCTATCCATGGCCATGAAGACCTCCTACCTATATAGCTAAGTTGAAACCCCCACCGCCCTTTATACCTATCTATTGTCTAGCCAAGTCCTAGCCCCATATATAGATAGGGATAGGGGGGAATCAATTGAGAGAGGGCCATAACTTACTTGCCTATGAAGACCTCCAAACTCTAGATGGTCGGCAGTATCTCCTCTCTATCTAGAGATGGAGATCCATCTATGTATAGTAGGAGGCCACACCCCTTAAAATAGTAGGGGCCACCCCCTACGCATGCACATGGTGGTGGGTTAAGCTCCATGGGAGTGCTAACTAGAACTAGAAATGTAACTATAACTAGAACAACTATATCGCTCTGCTTGCAGTCTTTAGTCCACCCTCAGACCCATATACTATATAGTTGTTCTCTTGAGTGGTTGAGCCTACCATGATCAAGGCGATCGATCTGACATATTGACTTCCCCCTATTCTATATATCTTGCAAGGGAAAGAGCAAGATTTTAATGCAATGCAATGCATCAGAATGCGATGCATCAAAACAAACTATATCTCACGGTATGATTACTCTTCTCTTGAGTTCAGAGCATGGAGAAGATACAAAATTGACTGAACACTTTACAAATGCCCATTATTTTATAGGCCCCTTTAGAATAGTAGGGCCATAGAATTTTAGGGCTTCCAAAGCTAGCAATTGACTGAACACCCCCTTTAATTCTATGACAGCTATCTATTAATGAAGTGCCATTGTGGAGAAATCCATGACCCACTAAAATAGTAGGCAACTTCCTCATATCCACACTCCACATAATATAGGATTGGAGTGAGTTATTGAGATTCAACTCCACCTTCTTCACCTCTATCTTTATAGATAGGGAAACTTTACTTCAGATAGGATCAGAACTGCTGGGTTTGGAGCTGAGATGAGATTATTGACCACTGAACGATATTATAGGTTGATGCTTCCTCGAGCCTTTCCCTTCAAGGGGGGTGCATGCCCTAGAGACTTTGAATTATTCTTCTCCTACTATTTTAAGGGCAGGGCCAAAGATTTCGAATGATGCTTCCTCATAGCCATGATGCTTCCTCATACGATGATACTTCCCCTACCATCATTGAACAAGAGGTTCTAGTTGGTGCGACTAGATGATTAGGATATTGGTTGGCCCCACCAGATAGATACATTTCCCTCTTGTCCCAATTTATAGACCATCCCATATCCATATATAGGGCTCATGATTGGCATAAATCTACCCCCCGACTTCTAATATAGTTATAGTAGGGCCCTAAAATTCTGTGGCCCTTGATTGATAGTTCAATTGGGGTAGTTAGTGTCGGGGGTCGAGTAACTCGATCAATTATTTATAATGTCATCTGGCATGGAATATCACTAGACAGAACATGACTAATCATATTCATTTTACACCATATAGATAGAGGGGCTCACAACCTATCTATACACTCCTTAGAATAGTAGGGCCACCAAGAAATTATAGTGATGATTTCCAATTTGAATGTCCAATTCCCAATCATTCACTAAGGGCAAGCTCCGGTGAGTTGCTTCAACACTTGCTTCGACGGAAGGGGCACTCGACTAGGGGCCCCAACCCCCTACAATTCTATGGGGGCAGGGATAGGATTAATTCACTTTCTAGAGTATCCCTACAATTATATGGGGTGTCCCCAAACAAATTATTGTGGCATTAATCCTATATACAATTCTATGGGGCACCCCCAAGCAAATTATTGTGGTATTAATCCTAAACTAGCCCCTTATCATTATAGTTGCTAGAACAAAAGGGGCCCACAGAAGCAAATTTTGAGAAACCCCCCACCCTTAATAACTTAACCCCTTGCCCATCGAACTATTCCCCATGAACACCCTTCTTCCCCACACACATTATCCCACTAGCCCTTTCAAATAGTAGGGGCCCCACACTTCTTAATACGCCTACTAGAGTAACCAAATGCTTCTTTATAAATATTTGCCTACTAGATTAAGCTAGAATAACCCCACACACATTGACTAATTAATTGAGATGGGCGGGATATAGTTGGGTGGGCCCTGGTTGCTAATATAGTTTTCTTCATACCCCAATTTCCGGTTTAGGTTATCGGTATAGTTTAGTTTTCTAATGGGCACGATCGTAGGGGCAACCATCGACATCTACCTAACTACAAATCTACATTATATAGTTGTTAACTTTTCTCTATTCTATACATAATATGCCTATGCAGCGGCTATCCACCCTGCATCAGGGGGGAGATAGTTGGGAGGCCCCTACTGTTCTAAGGCTAGTATGTGCGCCAGTTTTCCTTATATCTATTAGTTCTACTAGTGTTCAATCTTTTCCAGATTATATCGGTAACATGCCAACTATCTCTCTCCACCCACCCTGCTTGGTGGGAGGATATAGGGGCCCATCCAACCCGGCACCAGAACCACCTGAATTAATTAACCTTCTAGAGTATGGGAGCCCCCCTACAATTCTATGGCCCTACTATTCTAAAGGGGTTGGGTGGGAACTATATTTAGACCACCCACAAGAACTATGGAATGAATCTCCCTAACTACTACTCTAAAAAATCCCCCTAGCTTAGATAACTATGCCCCCACCCTGCTTCGGGGCCCCACACATGCTAACTGATTCTTTTTAAATAGTTGTCTGCTAGATTAAGCTAGAGTGTGATTTATGTACACCTACTAGAATATGATAACTTAACCTGCAACCCTGCATGGAGCCCCACACATGCAGAATTAATTCGCCTGCTAGATTAAGCTAGAAGAGATTCCCCACACACATTAACCTACTAGCATAAGAAATTACTATCCCCTCCCTTAGGCTAGCTCGGGTGGGTGGGAAACTATAGTTGGCTTCCATTAATTCTGGCTCAAAAGTATGGCTCACACGACTGCCTATAGTTTCTTTGGCTGACCCAATGTCAATTCCCCGCTGAAGCAGTGTGGGCCCCCTTAATTAATTAATTATCTCACCCATAGAAAACTAAACTATATTAGCAACCGACAACCTAAACTAGGGCCCTTATCTAGCAAGTTAATTAATCCTAAGGAGGTAGATAACTTCTTTTTTTGGGTGGGGGGGAGGGGGCTAAAGGGCCACCCACCAACTATAGTTCTCACCCAACCTGGAGGGCATAGCTACCATATCTTTCTTTAGTAATTGTTTGGCTCATATGACTGCCCCCCTATTCTATCTTATTCTAGCAACTATAATTAGAAGGGGAGCTTTAGCCCCCTTATTGTAGCAAGCTAATTAATTAACCAAGGGTATGCCAACTTATTCTAGCAAGCCGATTAATTTAGTGGGAACTATAGTTTGCTTTGGTTTATTAATGAACGCATCCTTAGAAAACTATAGAAAGGGGGGGGCACTTATTAATCAAGAGGTAGATTAGTTGTGACCCATTCATTTTGATAGGATGGACCTTATTACCCTGCTTCCACTTCTACCACCCAGAATTAATTAACCTGCTAGAGTAAGCCATTAATCAGACACTGCTTAGCCAAAAACTATATTAGCAATCGAGGCCCACCCTGCATACAACAACTAATCTTAATTAAATAGTAAATTAATCAACCCAAATATCCCACCTAATCATCTTTCTTCCCCTACTCTAGCCCCATAGAATTGTAGGGCCCCTACTCTAGCCCCATAGATCCTAAGGTGGTTAAGTTCAACTATAATGTCGAAGGGTTAATCGGAACTACGACTATTATAGTTGTTGCTAGAACTAGAGGGGGGGGGTGAGAGGGGCTATAGTGAGGGGTTATCCTATATCCACCCACACTCCCCCAAGTAGGGTGGGCGGTAATTCTATAACTCTAATTCTCGGGGTTGGGTGCCCCCCCAGTGTAGAGGCCCCTACCATATTGTTGTTGTTGAAGAGTGGTGGATAGAAATTGAGGGCCTAATTTGCCAACTATAGTTCCCCTCCCACCCATTCCGTTATAGATGAGGGAGGACCTCGGTTGTCGGTTGCTAATATAATTTAGTTTTTTAAGGAGCATGTTTAATGGAGGTAGATTAATTGTAGTTCTGGGGGGTTATATTCCATTATTGTTGTAGTTGGTGCGAGTTCAGCACTATAATTCCCACCAACATTAGCCTCCCACCCCGAAACGCAAGATTAGGGTGGTAATTAATTAACTTTCTATAATACGCGAGCTAGCTATAGTTCTAATTAATCTAGTAGGTTGATAAATTATAGCAGGTTTATCCCTACAATTCTATGGGCTGCTACTCTAGGAGGTGCCATTAATCCCAGGGGATTCCATATTCTAAAGGGGAGGTAGATGTTGTTTAGTTGGTAGATGCCATTTGTGAGGATTATAGTTAGGCCCTCAAATAGATTATTGTGTCGGTCCACATCTATATGTAACATGGTTTTTATTCCTCCACTTGCTTTCCAACCCGGATCCATAGAATTTTAGGGTGCCTGCTAGTTTACTTAACACGGAATTAAGAAACCTATAGATTAATGCCACTTTTCAGCTAGAGTAGGAGAGTAGCTGAAAAGTGGCATTAATCCTAGGCCCTAACCCCATAGAATTGTAGGAGGTTCGGGCTTAAAAGTGGCATTAATCCTAAGCTAGCATACAACCATATAATTTTAGGGCGCTTTCTAGTTTAAGGAACTATTGCTTCCCACCCACCCATGATCCTGGGAGGGGGGAACTATAGATACGACATCTATCAGGAAATGAATATCTCCTCCAACAAGCTAAGATTCCAACTAATCTACCTGTAACTACTATAGTTACCTCCCCCAGGGGATTTCCCCTACTATTCTAAAGGGATAGCAGGTTGATGCTTACTTTCCACCCACCCAGAACTTACTATTCTCTCCCACCCATAGCTCGTGGGGGACCAATCGAATGAGAAGTTCAAGTAGAATCCCCACCCAACCCTTACAAGCCCTTATGATGTATAAGGGTTGGGTGGGGGGTTAAGGTTCTCCCACCCACCCACCCTTTAGAATAGCAGGGGAATCTCCTGGGGGGAGGCCCCTACTATTCTATGGCTAGTTGTTCTCCCACCCTAGATCCATAGATTTTAGGGCGCTTGCTATAATAGCTACATAGGAGGTAGATTAGTGCTTACTCTAGCAAAACTAAGCCCCCCACCCTTTATTAATTAACCCACTTCCCCTACTCTAGCAATTGGAATCAATCCTAAGGAGGGAGGGAATCTCCCTCCTACTCTATGGGCATCAACTTGCTATAATACAATTAATTAACAATTGAGGTAGATGCCTAAGTTGCCTATAAAATAGTAGGGGGGGTGGGCCCCTACTATTATAAGAGCACATTTGAGGGAGTACCCATTCCATTTCCTTACTTCCAGGGCCTCCCACCCACCAACTATATCTTCCTGAACACCTTGCATATGCGAATAGGGTGGTGGGGTCTTGGGTTGAGTGGCCCATTCTAATTTGAACAACCTTAAACACATTACCAAGAGCCCTACTGAACTCTAGCCGGATGGTGGTTCCAATCATGTTATGTATATAGTATGGTATGGATTGCATCACTATCTATAGCATGGGTGATGGTTCAAGGTTATCCCTTGATCTATCAAGTGCTCAAATGAGCACCACACTTAGGATTAATTAACTTGCCTTAACTACTCTAGCGAGTTAATCAATCCTAAGGGAAGTAGGATAATTAATTGGGGTGGGGGGGGGGCTACTATTCTATGGGACGTAGGCCCCTACCATTCTATAGGCCCATTTCCCATCACCATTCTAGTGTCATTGTAGAAAGTACATCCTTGCCCACCTATTCTAGCAAGCTGATAATCAATAGGTAAATTATTGTAGGGCACTGCTCGACTCGAAGAACTATAGGGATAAAGGAGTCATTGGGAATCATATTTGGTGGGCTTGACCTATCCTATTGGGTCAAAATCTCCATTCGAAGGTGATTCACATGGGTGGGACTAACATAAGATAAGGCTCCCCAGTGGGCCGGTGACCTATCAACATAAGGGTGGGCTCGACCTACCAGTGAATCAGGGGTGAATCGAGTAGATATAAAGATTGGAAAATCAAGATGGTTTGGTGGCCTCTCTAAGCACTAGTCACTTATGAGTATAAGCAGCTTGATCGAATCAACCCTGCTATGCTAAAGGGAACCCGTTTGACATTGCTCAATGATGCTTTTGCTTATGAGTACAAGCGGCTTGATCGAAACCATTAGAAAAAATGTTTCCAAATAATTATTTGGGTGGGAAACTATAGGAAAGGGGTTGGGTGGGATGAAAGGTTATGTGGGATGAGCCTACCCCTTAAAATAGTAGGGCGGGTGGGTTCCTTTTATTATATTATTCTAAACTCTAGTTGGGGTTGGGTGGGCCCCTGCAGGGGAACTATGATTCCCACATGATAGTTGCCCTTTTTTTCTTTTTATAATTGGGAAGATTGGGGTGGAAATATAGTTTGGCTGGGGGTTCCATCTTTTCTTTACTCAGTGGAAAGAATTACTCCTCGATCGGGGGTGCTCCTACCTCCCAAAGGGGGTGAAGGATGGAGAGCAGGTGATGTAGTACTAGTCTTGCTCCTTAGACCTCTTCTAGGGTCTCTTAGGTAACTCACTGACCTACTAGGGTTCTTCCACTAACCCTAGGCTCATTAGGTCTCTTATCACAAGATCCTAATTCCTTCAACTAGTAAACATCATCAAAGTAGAACTCACAACTTTTGCAAACCTCATACTAAATCCAAATTGGTCTTTCTTGTCCCATTTGTACAATCTGATCCAAATGGTTTCAAATAATTACCAAATTGGAAAGGAAGCATACAAAGATGTCAACAGGACTAGTTCCAACCTCTAAAAACTCCCTTTGCTTCAAAAACACAAATGAGCTCCAAGAACTTATGCAATTACCTCCAAAATAGGGCTACAAGTAATTAGCCCTATTTGGTCACCTTTTCTGCATTATCTTGGAAAAATTTCTTAACAAGTGACAAATAGGCTTACTATCTAGACACCCTTTTAAAAGACACTAGATATTTTCTAGGTCTTAGCCCTGAGAAGTGTCTGTACAGTCCTCCCTACTTACATGCCTAAAATTCAGGGTTTTAGGCCTCCTTTACTGTCTACACAAGAAATAAACTTTCTTGGCCAACAAAACAACTCCTCCCAACTTCTCCTCTTGGTTGGGGGTCCTCCTTTGACTCTTCTACCTTCCCACTTCCATTGATTGAAGCTATAGATTCTTTCAATCCCTCTAGCTAGCTCTACAATCACTGATGATCCCTAGCCATGCCACTTTGGCTCACCCAGGGCATCATCTTAAAAATAGCTGCCACCACTTCCAGGGCCCATCCTACTATGTAAACAATTTATATGGAGTCTAGTTTCATAATCCAAGATCCTGGGCCAAATCCATGGTGGAAAAGAAAGCTAAGACCCCATTTGCAAGCAATGCTTAAATCAAGACCAGCAACTGGACTGAACTTTAAAGATTTTATACAAACACTTAAAAATATTGAATCTACCAATCTAACACCACAAGAAGTTTATAAATAAAATAAATTACATGAAACAATAATTACAGAAACACTCTCAATTCATTACACTATCCGATCACCTTAAAACACACAAATATTCACTGTTATTGCTTAACACAGTCTGTACATGAAATTTCTCAACTTTCCAACCCTTCACAAATCCGGAGGATGGTCTTATATAGATGAACCAAACAATAAATTGTTGGTTTCAGATAGTTAACCAACCAATTTCATCAAAGATGCCAATTTGTCATAAAAATTGTCAATGTTGTCAATGACAACATTGACAACTTTTGGCAACTTTTGGGTTTGATTGCCAAACTTGGTCAAACCCTATCCAAACTTGTCAAATCCACTAAATATGAAGAAACAAAATCAAAAAGGACCTCTAGTACCTCTCTTGGATTATTTTTCCACAAGATTCCAAAATTCCCTAATTGGGCGTAAATGGACCTAAGGGTCACCAAGGAACTAATAAGACCTATCCTCCTACAAATACTTCACACACTAGGAATCTCGGTCCCTTTATTCACCTAGTGGTCTAGCTCGAACCGCTACAATCCAAAACAAAGAAAGAGAAAACCCTAGGTTACATTTCCACAACTAGCCTACCTAGGTGCTCCTGCACCATACTCCCCCAAAAGGAGAAGTCATGTCACTCCTATGGATAGTAGCTCCTCTGAGATGCCCACCTTCTTGAAATTTTTCTCTGCAATCCATGAAGCCTCTGACTCTAGTCTATCCTTCCACTGAATCAAATGCTCCATGTAGACTTTGTGTCTAGTGGTCTTCTTGACTCGGGAGTCTAGGACTTTATCAACCACCATAGGAAACTTGGGAGGTAAGACAATAACCTCCACATCAGCACTGATCCCTTGGCTAGTTGGATTGATATCCTCCATCTATCCTCTAAACTCTATTAGGTCTTGAACATTGAATATGGGAGAGATGTTCAAATCTAATGGTAAATCCACCTTATGTGCATTAGCTCTATACTTTTATAAGATCTTGCATGGTCCCACCCTTTTCATCTGAAGCTTGGTAGGAACACCCTTCTGTAATCTAGATTTGTTTAAGTGGACCATCACATAGTCACCCACTTCAAACTGAACATCCCTCCTTTTCTCATCAACTTTGGTCTTCAACTTAAGTTGACTTTCTTGTATCTACTTCTTTACCTGGTCTTGTATCTCCTTCATGGTAGAGGTGAAGTCTTCTGCATGGCCACTTCAATACTCCATTCCACCAAGATCCCCGAGCTCACAAACACCCCTAGGATGCATTCCATAAACCACCTCAAATGGACTCTTTCCTGTTATCCTATTCTTGCTATCATTGTAAGCATATTCTGCTTGAGGAATGACCACATCCCAAGTCTATCCATATTCCTTAGTTAGGAACCTCAAAAGGTTACCAAGTACTCTGTTGACCACCTCAGTTTGGCCCTTAGTCTGAGGATGGTAAGATGAACCAAAAGATAGGTTAGTACCCAGCTTTGTCCACAAAGTCCTCCAAAAATGACTCATAAATTTTACATCTCTATCAGAGACTATGCTCAAAGGAAGACCATGAATCCTTACTATTTATTTGAAAAACAAATAAGCTATGTGGCTAGCATCATTAGTAGTTTTGCATGGAATGAAATGTCCCATTTTACTAAACCTATCAACAACTACATAAATGCTATCATACCCCTATTTGGTTTTGGGTAACCCCATAATGAAATCCATACTTACACACTCCCATGGTCTATTAGGGACATGTAGAGGCTAATAAAACCCTACATTACTCATTCCTCCTTTTGCCTTGATGCAAACAACACACTGCTCTACATACTTGGTGACATCCTTCACCAATTTTGGCCAATGGTAGCACCTTTAGACCAATTCCAAGGTCTTTTCCTTACCAAAATGATGACTTATAGAGCCATTATGCTTCTCTTGGATGAGGTTCATCCTCATTTACCCCTTGGGTACACACAACTGATTACCTTCAAACAAAAAACCATTCTGCAAAGTGTAATCAGAGAACTTACTATGAAAATGATTCTCAATGTCAACACATACCTTATAGGCCTCACCAAAATCCTCATATAATTTGTATAGGTCTCTAAAACTCTCAATCCCAATGCTATTCAAGTGGACTTCTTGCACTGTCAATAATCTCCTGCTCAAAGCATCTGCCACCTTGCTGAGTTGACCCTTCTTGTGTTTGATAGTAAAAGTGAATGCCTGCAAGTATTCCATCCACTTCAAATGCCTATTACTTAGCTTTTCTTGTGTGTTAATGTAGCTAAGGACCTGATTATCTGTAAAGACCACAAATTCTTTAGGCAATAGATAATGCCTTCGTTTCCTCAAAGATTGGACCAGAGCATAGAGCTCTAAGTCATAAGAAGAATATCTCTTCTTAGCCTCATTCAATTTTTTACTAAAGAAGGCAATAGGTCTTCCCTCTTGACTTAGAACACCCCCTACTGCCATTCCACTAGCATCACACTCAATGGTCAATAACTTATCAAAGCTTGGCAACTGTAGGACAGGTTGAGTAGCCACTTGTATTTTCAACATTTCAAAAGCTTTTTCAGCTTCCAAAGTCCATCTGAACTTAGTTTTGACCACACCCTTAATGGTATCCATTAATGGAGCACATATCCCACTGAAGTTCCTAATAAAATTCTATAAAATTGGGCAGGGCCATGAAAAATCCTTACCTCAGTGGTTGTGGTAGGTGGAGGCCAGTTCAAAATTATAGCAACTTTGTCTTTGTCCATCTTCAAAGACCCCTTGGACACCACAAAGCCCAGGTAGACTAGTTCTTGTTTAAATAACTCACACTTCTCAAGGTTAATGGCCAAATTCTCTTCATGTAACCTTTTCAATACTACTTCCACATGTCTGATATGTTCCTTTCTTGTTTTACTAAAAATTAGTATATCATCAAGATATACCACCACAAACTTTCCAGTGAAATCCTTGAGCACCTCATTCATGAGCCTCATGAATGTGCTCAAAGCATTAGAGAGGCCAAATGGCATCACAAGCCATTCATATAACCGATCTGTGGTTTTGAATGTCATTTTCCATTCATCACCTTCCTTCACCCTGATTTGGTGATAACCACTTTTCAAATCTAGCTTTGTGAAATACATTGCCTCACCTAGGCAATCCATAAGATCCTTTATCCTTGGGATTGGGAATCTATACCTTATTGTGATCCTATTTATAGCCCTTGAGTTTGTCCATAATCTCCAATTTCCCCTCTTCTTTGATGCTAAAACAACCAGTATTGCACATGGGCTAATGCTTTTCTTGATCAAGCCTTGATCCAAGAGTTCTTGTACTTGTCTTGCTACCTCCAAGTTCTGATCTAGAGTCAACTTGTATGCTACTTTATTGGGCAAGGATTCCCATGGTACAAATTCTATTTGATGAATTATAACCCTCTTAGGTGGTAGGGTTGCAGGAGTGCCATCACTCATAATTTCCTTATATTTCTCAAGCAATTATTGCACTTCCTTTGGTAGTGGTTCCCTTACTGGTGTCTCCTCCTCCTTAGGTCTCAGCACAATGGAATAACCTTCACCCTCATCATCTTTGATGTCATTCACAAACTCCTTACCACTATATAACATAACATTAGGAGTCTTACTCTATGGTTCCTCATCTTCTAATAAAGACTGAATTTTGAAGGTCTTTCCTCCTTTCTTAAATGTAACGGAGTTCTCTTTCCCATCATACACTGCTCCATTATCAAACTACCAAGGCCTCCCAAGAAGCAAATGACAAGCATCCACTGGTAGGATGTCACAAAGAAATATGTCCTTGTATCCTACTATTGAGAATTCTACCCATGTTTGCTCATTGACCAAGACACTCTAGCCTTTGTTGAGTCATGTCACCTTATAAGGGTTCACATGGGGTGTTTTGGCTAGCTTAAGCTTCACTACTGCCTCCTCTAAAATGATGTTGTCTGTGGATCTAGAATCAACAATCACCTTACACACTTTTCCAAGAATCTTACATTTGATTCTAAATAGTGCCCTCCTATGTTTGGGCTCATCCTTGATTGGTTACCTTATTAAGACCCTTCTAAACATTAGGTTCTCACCCATTTCTGAATCTAGATGATCCACCTCTGGAGTCTTGACACTAGAAGTATCCTCATGTGCATATGCTACTCTCTTATCACTATTTTCTACATAAGGTTTATCAGGACATCTTTAAGTTGGATGCCCTAGTTTCCCATAATAATAACACTTCATAGTGGCAAAGTAGGATCCACTCCTACCTCCTCTTCCTCTGTTAGAACCCCCATTGTTACTCCTGCCTCTATAATATCCTCCTCTTGAATTTTTCTTAGTCTGCTACTCTGTCAACTTATTTTCACCTTGGGATCTTTGTTCACTACCCCTTCCTTGGTAGCCCCCTCTTTGACCCCTCTGTTCTCTTCCTCTGCCTCTATTGTTATTATTGTTCTTGAAGCTAGAATCCCCTTTCTTCTTATTCTTTTCTTCCACCTTTAGGGCTAATTGATGACACTTTTGGATGGTGGTAGGCGTCCATAGGCTTAGCTCCTCTTGGATATTCCACTTCAACCCACCCTACCTAGCCACTTTGATTGGCTCTTCTTCATGCAGCTTAGACCTTAAACACAGTCTTTGGAATTACTCAGTATATCAGGCCACATCTAGGTCTTTCTACTTGAAGTTTTGTCTCTTCCTATGGAGCTATATCTCGTAGTCCTCTGGAAGATAACCCTCCTTCAATTTGGTTACCATAACATTCCAATTTTATATTGGTTGCTTTCCCATACTTACCCTCTCAACCTGAAGGTATTTCCACCAAGTCAAAGTTGACCCTCTGAGTCTAGACTTCGCGACTTTAACCCTTTGGGCCTCACTTATACCTTCACATTCAAAATTATTCTCCATTGCTTCAATCCAATCCATGACTACCTCAATATCCATCTTTCCTCTGAATAAAGGTATTCCTTCCAAAGCTTTGCTACTTAGTGCTTTTATGGCCTTTAAGAAAGGCTCCTCATTCAACACAAGGTCAGGTTCAAGAATGTAGTCTTCTTCCTCCATCTTCTTCTTACCCTTACTACTGGATTCTGCTTCATATTCTTTCTTCCTAGTAGCATCTACTAGTGCTTCCATATTTACTCTCATTGCTTCCAAAGTACCCTCAAGGAGTCTATTTTTCTCCTTTTTCTCCTCCATATCCTTGGCTAGTTCTGCATTTGTCACCATCTTTGTAGAACCACAAGATTCCACCTCTGACA
>MU227798.1:2001589-2024518 GCA_018584345.1 Thuja plicata
CATTTGAGCTCAAAATCCATCCTATTTATAGGAGAAATGGAGGAAGGGGAGAAGACTCTAGAAGGGCTGCCATTAATGAGGGTGTAAGACTCATTAATGAGGTATGGGTGGAAGGAACATGTAAGAGCCATTAATGCTTCATTTATGAAAGCATTAATGATGTATGGGTGAGGGTTTAAGAAGCATGGGTGAGGGTTTAGAGTCAAGCCTGACAAGGTGGACTTGAGGAAAGGAATCTTGAGATTCCTTGACTTTCTCAAGTGGGTGGAGTTGTTAATCATTCCTTAAAGGAATGTGACAACATTAAGGGTAGCTTAGGATTAGGATTAGGGCTTAAGGGATGTGATTAAGAAGATAGAGATGGGAGGAGAGAGAATGAGTGGAGGGGGGATTAGCTAATTAGGGTTAATTAGCTAATTAAGAAGATTTAGCATGTGAGAAGGGGTTGGTATGAGTTTAAACTCATGGTTGGATATTTGAGATTGGTTAGGTTTGAAGGAATATTAATAAAATGAATTGTTGTAATAACATATCCACTTAATAATAAGGATTTAATTAATCACATATGCTTTTGATTACTTAGTAGTAATTAATTAGGACTATAGCCAAATTGAATCAATTTAGGCTAGGGGATTGATCTTGCAAGTGATGAGGTATAAATAGGATTCCATTAATTCCCTTTAAACTAATTACCTTAGCTAGGTATGATTTTGAATTGATTGAATTGAATTGATTTGATTGGATTGGCTAAAGTGATTAATGTAAATTAGTGATTAGATCACTTAGGAGATTAAATATGATTCGAAGGAATTATGGCAAGCAGTAACAGGGTCGTTTGGACATAATTGCGGGTATGATCACACTTAGGGAAAATAGGGTCTATAGTCAAAGTAGACCAAATCTAAGTGGTTACATTTTCCCCTCTTTGAATTGATGTACGAGCATCGCATTGATTCAAAGAAAGTTTTTTTTGATGTAGACTTCAGAAATATTGAGAATTCCATTCTTGGTTGTTGAACAAAATGTATGATGAGATCAGTCTCGCACTCGATCAAACTAAACTGATAGAATTGATTTTGAACTTGGTTTTCATCCAAAGATCAATAATTTTTTTTTAAAGATACCAATTTTGAACTTGGTTGTCGTCCAAAGATTGATAATACTGATTCTGAACTTGGTTGTCATCCAAAAGTCAGTAAGAAGCTGCCAGGAGCTTAATAAGAATCTTTTAAAATGAGGAAACACAAGATATCCAGCTTATGAGAACCAAATCTTTCTATCCAACAGTTCTGACTTAGTCAAGGAAACTGTTATGCCCCTAGTTTGTTTGATAACAAAGTCATTTTTGATGCTGTTTCGAGCAAAAATTTGATTGATGATAGTGTGATCATGCCCCCTCAGGAACGAAATCGAAGGAAAAGAATAAATCCCTCAGTTTGAAATGATTTATCACTTGTAGGAAGCGGTTAGATTAAGAAAGAATGAATTAGAAGAAGTGAAGAAATGAGAGTGTGTTAAGAGTAAACACACGAGTATCAAGTTAATCATATTGAAAATATGAGTTCAATTTTGTTCCTGATAGATCAAAGATTTTGGGAAGCATGGGTATGTAAATAGCTTGGATTCTAGATGAATTAAAAATAGAAAGGAGTTTGAGCTCAAATCCTTATATTTTTCTTTCAAAAAAATGCATCATGCAATCTCTAAATGCATCTATATGCAGACTCTTAGGACTGTCACTGATTTGTAGATATTGTAACATTTTATCATCATTGGGTGCTTTTGGAATGAATACCATCAGATAGTACAACAATCACTAATACCCACTGATATTATGAAAGTATGAATACTATGTTTTATTGGAATGTCAGAAATAGACTGAGGCATCAAGGCATAGAAGCCAGGACAACAAAATAGTCACCTTCCTCTTAATATACCAGATCTTGAGTAAAGCAAGATATTGGACCCGCAATGACCTTGAAAATTCATATCCTTAGGTACATTATGATTCGTATACCTTAGTGAGAATCTGGATCAGAAAATAGACAAGGAAATTGTTTCAACCTCACCGTAGTCTACACACAATGAAGATCGAGATATATGTGGCTATCCACCCATAGTGGCAGCTCTTACCATAAACATCCAAGTTAGGTGAAATTTATAGGATCATTTGGAACAATCACCATACGCAGAAAATCAAGAAAACATTATGCCCCCTATCCTTGTGACTCTTTGTCTTTGTGCAAACGTCATTGAGCAACTAAGAAGAAATAATAAATTATCAATTGAGAATCAATCAAATAAAATTTATAATTACTTAGATGCCCCTAGTTGAAAACATCATCAAGACATTAAAGAATCATAATCAAACCATTATCAAATTGTGTGTTTAAGTAGTACTTGTTCATTCATCTGTCAAACACAATAAAGATTCATCAATCAGAAAATTGGAATATAAGCAATATGGTGTTTCCATGCCTATGCATTGATAGGATAACTCATTCATGTTTGCGATCCAATATAACCTCGTAGGAAATCCGTTATTGTAAATGTCATGTCTGGATATGTGATGTTTGAAAAGATACCCTTGTTTTGAAAAGTGACATTGTTTCACATGTGTCAAGAACCATTGTGTTCCTGAGGTGAACCGTCCTAGAGAAACCTAGCAACCGCAACCTATCATGCCAGCAAAGATGCCTCTAGCGCAGAATGACTTACTCCTAAGACATAAATGTAGACAAATCCCAAGCAAGGATAAGATAGCCATTGAGGAAATGAAGTTAGAATTTGAGCACATGTAAAATTATGAAGGCCTAGTATCAGTAGTGCATTGATAGATGGAGCGCAGAACATAAGTGACGCCTGATTGCCAGCTTTTCACCACTCAGCAAGATTGTTTCTTTCCCTTTTGCTACCAAGATGCCCGTTTTACCAGGTGCTCATTAAGGTACTTTTTTATTTTTCTATTTTTGAATGTTTTTGTAGTATCAAGGTGCCTATTTTCTAGGTTTTCACAAAGGATACCCTTTCTGTAGGACCTTTTCCATTATTTTTGGATTTCTTAAGGATCAATTTTCTTAATGTTTTTGGTATTTGGTAAAAAAAATTTGCTGTACAGGCTCTGCTAGCCAAACATCAAGCGTAGAACCACTTCAAATGTATAGTGTTGATAGGATTTGGAAGAACGTCCCCCTCAGGTGTAGCCAATTGATAAGCTCCAGTCCTGAAAGCGGTAGTGATAACAAAAGGTCCTAGCTAGTTAGGTTAAAATTTTCCTTTCTGCTCTTTGTTAGGCTGGTTCTTAGGATTCTCTTTGAGGATGAGATCTCCCACTTCAAATTTGTGTGGTTTGACCTTCTTGTTGTAGCCTTTGGACATACGTGCTTGATATACTTTGAGGTGACCAAATGCTTGTTGTCTGTGCTCATCTAGTAGGTCTAAAGAATTTACCCTATCAATGCGGTACTTCTCATCAGTAACCAGACCTTGTAAAGATATCCGCAAAGATGGGATTTCAACCTCAATGGGTAGTACTGCTTCAGCACCATAGACTAATGCAAATGGCATGGCTCCAGTTGGTGTTTTGATGCTTGTTCTATAGGCCCATAGTGCCATATTTAGTTGTAAATTCTAGTCTCTGCCAGACTTGCTCATAGTTTGGTGTAGGATCTTGAGAATATTTTTGTTCGATGCCTCAGCTTGTCCATTACCTTGGGGGTAATATATTGAGGAGCAATGTTGAGTGATATGGAACTGTTCACACAGGTCATCAATGTCTTGATTTTTAAATTGGCCCCCATTGTCTGTTATAATTGAAGAGGGTATCCCATATCTACAAATAATGTAGTTCAGAATGAACATAGCCACCTGTTTGCCAGTGGATTTGATTAGCAGCATGACCTTGACCCACTTTGTGAAATACTCAGTGGCCATAATGATGAACTTGTGTCCATTTGAAGAGTTGGGATATATTTGTCCAACCAAGTCAAAGGCCCATTTCTGAAATGGCCAATGTGTTATGAAAGGTATAAGTTCTCTGGTAGGAGCATGGATAAGATTTCCATGTGTCTAGCATTTATGACAGGTTTTTGAGAATTGAATAGCATCTTTTTCCATAGTAGGCCAGTAATAGCCTACTCTAAGCAATTTATTTTCTATTGAAAAGTCATTCGAATGTGATCCACATACACCTTCATGGACTTCTTTTAATGCTAGATTAGACTCTTTGAGTTCTAAACACCTAAGAAGTGTACCGTCGAGACCGTGTCGATATAGGTTGTTAGTTATGAGGATGTAATGCGATGTTGTCCTAATCATGGATCTTTTCTCATTTCTAGATAGATTGTTAGGGATGGTTTGGTTAGAAAGGTAAGCAATGATATTGGCATACCGAGATTGGTCGGGGGTGTTCAAAGTACATATTACTTGATATTCAGGGGTATCAAAGGTAGGATAGGATAGTTCTTCCACCAAGTAGTCATAGAAAAATTGATGTTCTTCCAGTTGTAACATGGATGCTAAGGTAGCCATAGCATCTACAACTTTGTTCTTTGATCTTGGTATCTGCTGGAAGGTGACGAAGACAAAATACTTCTTTAAGTCATCAACTAGTTGCTTGTAGGGCATCAACTTCTCATCCTTTGTTTGGTACTCCCCATTGGCCTGATTGACAATTAGTTGGGAGTCACCATACACATGTAACTCTACAATCTTCCACTCCATAGCTAGCTTAAGGTCGTTTGCCAATGCTTCATATTTTGAAATATTGTTGGTGCATGGAAACTTCAATTTGTAAGATTTGGGAATCTTGTAACCTTAAGGGGTTATAAAGAGAACTCCTACCCCAGAGCCTTGTTGAGTGAATGAACTTTTAAAGTACATCTTCCATGGATATTTAGTTAGGTGCATGATTGTTTCATCAAGGAATTCAATTGTCAAAGGTTCGTTGTCTTGGAGTGGCGAATTAGCCAATTGATCTGCAAGGACTTGTCCTTTGATAGCTCTTCATTCTACATATTCAATGTCAAACTCACTTAGAATCAGGACCCATTTTGCCAAACATCCTATCAATGCTGTTATGTTTAGGAGATATTTTAGAGGATCAATCTTAGCAATAAGCTTTACTGTATGAGAGAGCATCTAGTGCCTCAATTTTTGTGATGCAAAGATGACTTCTAAGCACACTTTTTCAATAATGCTATAATTGAGCTCATAGGAAACCAGTGTTCTACTAATGTAGCTAGAAATACTCCTAGGGATGTAGTTATAGCTGAAATGTATAGGAGTAAGGGCTTCCCATGAATAGGCGCCATAAGAATAGGAGTAGCAGCTAGGTATCTTTTCAATTCTCTGAAGTTTGCTTCACAGTGTTCATCCCATTTGAAGGTAACCTTTTTATGTAATAATTTAGTAAAGGGTTGTGTCCTATCTACAAGTTGTGACATGAATCTCCTGATGGACTGGAGTCTCCCTTGTAGTGTCCTCATTTGACTGATGTTGTGTGGAGGAGCCATCTCTAGTATAGCCTTAACTTTAGCGGGGTCCACTTCAATTCACTTCACTGAAACAATGAATCATAGGAGCTTCCATAATTGTACCCCAAAGGCACATTTCTTTGGATTGAGCCTGAGTTGGAATTGCTCCATACGATCCAAGATCTTTCTTAAGTCAACAATGTGAGTACCTCTTTCTTTGGATTTTGCCAATGTGTCGTCCACATAGTCCTCCATGTTCTTGTGCATCATGTCATGGAATATAGTTGTCATGGCTCTTTGATATGTTGCACTGGAATTCTTTATCCCAAATGGCATGATGTTCCAGAAAAATGTGCCCCATGCGCATGTAAATGCAATTTTCTCTTGATCCTCAGGGGCAATTTTGATTTGATTATAGCCCGAGAATCCATCCATTAAAGAATACATATGGTAGCCTGCTGTGAGGTCTATGATCATGTCAATGTTAGGTAGAGGGAAGTCATCTTTTGAACATGCTTTGTTTAGGTCTCTGAAGTCTGTACATATCCTGATAGATTTATCTATTTTAGATACAGGGACCACATTGGAGATCTATCCTGCATAGGCAATGACTCTAATAAATCTAGCCTTTAGTAATTTATCTAGCTCTACTTTTTCTAATAATGCAACATGAGAATGCATCTTTCTAAGTTTTTGTTTTACAGGCTTGACCCTGGGAGCTATAGATAAGTGGTGCATGATTATATTTGGATCTAGCCCTGGCATATCGGTATAAGACCATGAAAAGTTGATCTTCTTCTCTTTTAGGAACTCTGTGAACTACGCCTTCTCCTCTTCTGATAAAGATTGTGCAAGGTGGACTATTTGAGGATTTTCGATAGTGCCCAAATTTACTGGCTGTGTTGGTTCAATTAGTACTTAAGACCTTTCCTGAAAGTGTTTGGGGAGGATATCAAGAGTCTCATCCTTTGGCACCTTTGAGAGGTTTTCACCATCGGATACATCTTTTTTCTTTACTATTTTGGGATCTGATACTACCAGAAAGTGGTTTTCACCATCAATCCTCTTTTTCTTTTTAATTTTCAATTTTTGACTGAGAAACCTGATATCATCCTGGGACATGTTCTTGCTCCTTGCATTGGTGGAAGAAGGGTAAGGTTCACAAGCGTTGAGATAAAAAGCTAGGGTATGGTCATTGGGAAAGTCGAGGATAGGCGTAGGATATGTTTTAGTCCAATCAATTAGGTTTGGAAGTGCCAATGATAGGGATTCAAAATTTGGGAAGGATAGCATCACGCTAGCATCAAGACCATTAACTGACATGATGTGGTCTGTTAAGTTAATTTATTCAATGTTTAGATCAATAAGAGTGAGATCGTCATTAAAAGGGTCATTGTTAGTTATATGCGAACCAAACTCTAGTGACTCGTCAGTAGAAATCTCATCATCATCTCTCTGTAAAAGGAGGCTTCTTGCTTGTAGCCTATGAAATTATTCTAGACTTTTGTATTCACCAGTTTCTTCATCAATGATCAGTGGAAGGAACTCTTCTTCTACTTCAGGATTATCGGTGTCATTGGGAGTAGTGGTAGCTTGTTTACGAGGAGCCAAGGGTGCCACAAACATGTGGATTGTATCTATTCCAATATCTTTAGTGGCAAAATATAGCTCTTCCCATTCATATTCATGAGAGTCGGTGACCTCATCATCAGATCTATTTAAGTATTTAGCAATGGTTATCTAATGTACCCGATTAGATGCCTATGGATAAAAGTGTGGTAGATCAAGGATATGTGAAATTGTGACTAATTTCCCCTAGTTAGGATGTAAATCCTATTGTCGGGGTGTCTCTTGAGTAATTTTTGCTATTAATGATATCTGTGGACCATCTGTTATGGTATCTCCTACCTCTTGAATGGGAGGTTGTGCTAACAAAGGGGTGTGAAGATCTTGTGGTACCGCAAAGCTGGGTACATAACATTCTCCTTAGTAGTTGGGATCCTCCGTGCCAACATGTAATAATATTTCATAGGACCACTACTCTAGTTCGTTTGTTTCATCACTTCCTTTGTCTGAGTGTGGAATCTCTTTTGAAGCGGGTTTATCAGTTTTAGTTTTAAAACCCAGTCATGTTTTGTCTTTGGTATTTCAGAACTCCATGGGTATAGGTTCAATAAGCCCTCATCTTGTGTCGTTTAGAGGTCCCTTTCCTTTGTATCCCATTTTTTTGAGGAAATCATATCCCTTGCCATACTATTATGGGGATATCTTCACATGTTTGACCTCAGCTTCTCCTTTGTAAAGCCATTCCAAGACTGTCTGTTCTTCTGTGTTATCTAAAGAAGAGGTGGATGCCTTTACCATGCCAGTTGCTTTGTGTACTTCTAGATCCTTGGATGCTATAGGTGTGAATGTTGATGAAGGTTTTCCATAGGATCTTGGTGATATGGGTAACTCTATCAATGAGGGAGTCAGATCTAGTTTGTACTCTCCCATACCTGTTTCTTCAAGTTTCAAGGTTTTGCTAAAACTTTTCATAACCATGTCCTTAGTAGTTTCAGGAGCAATTGTATCTATAGCCTCCTTGTTATGTGGGATCATGCTACCATCTTTGATATTATTAAAAGTGTAGTTAGCATCTGCAAGAATCATCACTTCTACCCCATTATGTGGGAACTTTATGCACTGGTGGTAAGTAGATGGCACAACTTGCATTTCGTGAATCCATGGTCTCCCTAATAGGATATTGTAGGCTAAGGGTAGATCCATCACCTGACATGTGACATTCCTCTCAATCAGGCTAACTCTGATAGGTAGAAAAATAAGACCTCTAGAGGACCTTTCTTCCTTGTCATAAGCTTTGATAGTTATTTTGCTTCTAGAGTCAATTGTTTGTTATGAGAGACCAAGTCTCTTGATTAGATCAAGTGTACAGATATTCAATCCTGCGCCTCCATCTATCAACATGTGTCTGACATGGGACTTATGAATAAGGACTTCAATATGGAGGGGTTGATTATGTGGATGGGTTAATGACTTATCATCCTCTTCAGAAAAGGAGAGGTAGTGTGGCACTGAGATTTTATTTACCATCGCTTGGAACTTTTATATATCAATATCTTTTGGGATGTTAGCAACATGTAGAGCCTATTCTAGGATTTCCCTATGTACTATAGATATCTTGAGCAACTCAAAAATGGAAATTTGGCAGGAGTTCATTGAAATTGGTCTACCAAGTCATATTTTTCTCTAGGAATAGTAGCCACATGTTTTGCTATTGGTTTAGGAATAGTTACAATAGGAACCTTGGACGTCGATGTCAATTTTGGAGGTCCTTTGATCGTGACCTGTGCTTGGCTTTAGGTTACGAAATTTGAGTGGAATGAGACACCTTTGATTATGACCACATTAATTGACTCAGTCTTAATGTCTATCATATTAATCACATTGTCATTTTTGGAATAGGTGTAGTTTACCTCATTACTCTTCCCTTTAGATGTTTCTCCTTGATCGTAATTAGGAAAGGGTTTGTTGAATGCTGTATGATCCTCATTGGTAGTGTGTCCATCTACTTTGATCTTACCTCCTTCAATGAGGTCTTGGATGACATGTTTAAGCTTGAGGAAATTATTAGTCTTGTGTCCCTTGTTTTTGTGGAAGACATAATAGGAATTATCATCCCACCACCTGGGTTTGACCATTGGTTCCCATGGTTTGGAATCTGGGATTGTGAAAACTTTGTTATCCAATAGTGTTTTCAAGATGGTCTCAAGAGGTTTTCCTAAAGGAGTGAATGTTCTATGAGGTTTGGAAGTCCATGATCGTCCCTTGTCATTATGATTGTTTGTTTTGGGTATGGGAGTTGTGACTTTAGCATACTTGCTTACTTGCATACTATTAGTCAAATTGAACACCTCAGGTTTAGGATTAATGTTAGAGGTGTCAAGTACTTTGTCATTAACAACATTATTGTTTTTCTTCCACCATTTAGGCTTGGAGTTGGAGTTATCTGATTTGTTTTCACCTTAAAGAGTGATCTCCCCTCTTTTGACCATGACTTCCTCAATACGGAGGGCATTTTTAATCATTTTGTCAAAGCTTGGTGAGTCTTGCATTTGTAATGCATAGTTTAATTTAGGCACTAGAGTATTAACAAAGATCTCCATCTTCTCTGTTTTAGGAATGGCCCTTGAATATCATGCAAAGATCTTCCTCCACCTTTTTAGGAAGTGTGTAAATGATTCACCAGTTCTCTGTTTGGTATTACATAGATCCATCATAGTCACATCATGCTGGATGTTGTAGGAGAAATGTTGGATGAATTGTTGGATCAACTCCTTGAATGTTTTGACCTTAGGGTTCAGTTTTGAGAACCACTCCATGGCATTACCTCCTAGACTTCCTGGAAATAGTCACATGAGGTATGTAGGTTCATGCATTTATTCTATGCTCAAAGAACATAATTCCCTCACATGATCATGTGGGTCAGTTTCTCCCATCTACTTGTCATACTTTGGTATTGCCATGTTAGGAGGAAATGAGATCATAGTGATACTCTTATCAAAAGGAAATGGACAAATAGCATCCAAAGAGTATGGTGTTGTGGGCTTCTCTTTCTCCTGTTTGAGGTTCGTGAGCTCTGTTTGCATCAAATTGAGTTGTTTGGTGAGAATAGATATAGGATTTGGTACCTGTTTTTCTTTGATCTTTTCCACATCATAATCTTTAGGTAATTTGACACTTGTGGATGCTAGATGGAGGAATTACCTTTTTTTATCATCATCAATTATCCGTTCCAATATCTTGTGGAACCTCTTACTCTATTTGAGTTTTTCATACTCATCTTCAGGGATCTCTCCCTCATTTTCTGATCCAAATGGGCCATGTTAAAATTTGGGTCCTTCCTCCTCATCCATATCTTTGGGATTTTGGTGTTTACCATCATTATATTCCTCAAAAGCCTCACTCCATCTACAAGTGTCGCTATCCATTTGTGGAGAGTCTAGATCAAGTAGGGAATTGCAAGATGTTTCTCATAGAAAGTGTGTTGATTTAGGAGGTATATCTGATCCTTTAGATGTGTACTTGTTTCATCTTGTGTTAACCATGTGGTTATGTCTCAACTTTTGTCAACGTTTCCCAATAGTGTCAGGTAGAGTCTCAAATCGTTCAAGTGAGTGTGTCTAGATAGAAGTGTTGTTTATGTTTGGGTGGAAGTAAATGATTCCAGCGTTAGAGGGTTAGAATGCCATGATAGTGAGATGGGAACCAAGTTGTTGTAAAAAGCAGGTAGACCAAATGAATTGAGACAGATTACAAGAGTCCGACGGGACATGCAAGGTAGATGTCTAAAAAAGTTTTTGATATAGCCACAGTGAGACCAAAAGAAGCAATAAGGACAAACTAAAGAGTCAAAAGGGGATCTGAAATAAACTATCTTCCTCTGAGAGGTAATGACACAAGTTCCCACTAATCAAATGTTGTCAGTTTCATTTTGAAAGTGTGTGAAGTTTGAAGATCACATTTTTGAGATTTTTCAATGATTGAAAAACACATGTAGACCAAGGTTTTAATTTTGTTGCTTGTTTGAAGAGTTTATCTTTTTAATGATTTTTAGTCACATCAAGCATTGTTGCATTGTTAATAGGGTGAAATAGACACACATATTATCCCTATTTTCTAGGTGGAGAATGAAAACCTTTTCTCATTGACTTAGGTACACACTCAAATGCTAATTAGAATACAGCCATCACCAAGCACACAATGTCTCCCGTCATGATGTTGTATTAGCTGACTCCAAACGCAAGTGAGGGCATGATATGATGAGTGTCTTGGGGCAATTGCTTTTTGCCTTGTACAAAGATTATCGCCCTTTCGGGGATGAATTAGGAATTATTTCAGTTGAAGTTGTTGTAGATTATTAGGCAATCCATTTGAAACCGTCCCCCATAGAATTGCACAAGGCAAAATTGAGGCGTATAGCCCTATGAGTACCTGAATATATGTAGTCTCGCAAGAAATATTCAAGTGGCTCCGCTCTATATATACCCAAGCATGTTCAAGGAATGATGTTGAAATTCCATGAACAAAAGCGACTCCATCTTCCGAGGCTTTAGCCTACGAGGAAGCAATTATTTATATTGAGTTGGAAGGGTTGGCGTAAAACCTGTTCTCACTTGGGTCATTCCTGGGAGATTTTTTCCTCAATCGGCATGCCCTCTACTGTTAAATAAATGTACAAAGGATTGACGAGTTTAGGATGTCTAGATTTCTGCTTCTTCTCCTAAAACACGCAAAGCAATGTTCATTCCTTCAAGCTATGTTGAGATCGATATAGTTTGTTCCTATTTAAGAAAAATAGGATGCTTGAAGGTAAATTTGCTTTGTTCAATTGACCACAGTTTTTAGTGCTTTACTTGTTCAATTTTTGTGTCCCAAAAATGAATTATACAGTTGAACTTGTTCTTTGATCCACAAGATTTAGTGATTTGTGTTGTTCATTTACTGATCCCAAAATTAGACGATGATGTTTTCTTTGTTCAATTACTCTAAATTCTTTTCAAATCATAAATTGACTTGTGAGTTTTTGATTTTCCTTAAAAAGGAAAAGAGCATATTCCTCTGGTCAATTTAGTATATGATTGGAAAATGTTGTTTAGTTTCGAAAGCGTAAGAAAAGAATATAAGTCAAGATAATGGATTAGCAACCTGTAACACCACAAGTTAGTATCTTATTTTTTCTCTCTTATCTCTGACATCAATCTGCAAACACAAGTTAGGCTAAAAATAGGATCAAAATCATGAAAACAACCACATTAGCAAGTTAGAAATCAAATTTGCAAATGTTAGAACCTTGTATTTCTGCCCCCTGGATGACATATGATATTTCAGAAACCCAAAATGATAAAACTCGAAAATGATAAAAGATTAAACCCAAACGATAAAACATACCTAGGATGATATCCCTTTTACATGAAATGATATTTCATACAAAAAATACAAAAATGATTACCAGAAATGATTTTAAGGCCAAATTTTACCTTTCAGAAGTGCAACGGTAGACAATATTAAAACTCCCAGAAATGATAAGTTGCTCCCAAAAATGATAAAAGATTTATCAGAGATGATAAGTTGCTCCTGGAAATGATAAAAGAATGACCAAAAATGATAAGTTGCTCCCAAAAATGATAAACTGCCTGCAAATTTTGAAAATGTCAAGGGCAAAGAGCAAAGTTTGATGAAATTTAGAATAATCTTGCCCTACGGTGGGCGCCAAAGATGTGTGTGTGATTTTGTACCTGTTAAGAGACACAACACTTCAATAAATCATTGCATTAGTGAAAACAAGGGGTTAGCAAACATAGCAATCACTAAAATTGATCTATTGCTTCATATCTAGGAGTATGAAAAATGACATAATAGCCCTCATATTATGCATATTCTAGTGACAAATACAACCTAAGAACAAAAGATTCAAATGAAAAGTAATCTAAATGATTCAAAAACATGCATGCTAGCTCTAGAAATGAAGATTACAACTATATAACTAAAAATTAAGCTAGAAAGCACTATAAAAGTCCTAAACATGAGCAATATGGGATTACTTCTTCAATTCTCCAAATATGGGCAGCATAAGGATGCTATCAACTCTTCAAAATTAGGAGCATTATAACAATACAATAAGAGATTTCAAATTTCAGGGCCATTTGAGCTCAAAATCCATCCTATTTATAGGAGAAATGGAGGAAGGGGAGAAGACTCTAGAAGGGCTGCCATTAATGAGCTTGTAAGACTCATTAATGAGGTATGGGTGGAAGGAATATTTAAGAGCCATTAATGCTTCATTTATGAAAGCATTGATGATGTATGGGTGAGGGTTTAAGAAGCATGGGTGAGGGTTTAGAGTCAAGCCTGACAAGGTGGACTTGAGGAAAGGAATCTTGAGATTCCTTGACTTTCTCAAGTGGGTGGAGTTGTTAAGCATTCCTTAATGGAATGTAACAACATTAAGAGTAGCTTAGGATTAGGATTAGGGCTTAAGAGATGTGATTACGAAGATAGAGATGGGAGGAGAGAGAATGAGTGGAGGGGGGATTAGCTAATTAGGGTTAATTAGCTAATTAAGAAGATTTAGCATGTGAGAAGGGGTTGGGATGAGTTTGAACTCATGGTTGGATATTTGAGATTGGTTAGGTTTGAAGGAATATTAATAAAATGAATTGTTGTAATAACATAATCACTTAATAATAGGGATTTAATTAATCACATAAGCTTTTGATTACGTAGTAGTAATTAATTAGGATTATAGCCAAATTGAATCAATTTAGGCTAGGGGATTGATCTTGCAAGTGATGAGGTATAAATAGGATTCCATTAATTCCCTTTAAATTAATTACCTTAGCCAGGTATGATTTTGAATTTATTGAATTGAATTGATTTGATTGGATTGGCTAGAGTGATTAATGTAAATTAGTGAATAGATCACTTAGGAGATTAAATCTGCTTTGAAGGAATTATGCCAAGCAGTAACAGGGTCGTTTGGACATAATTGGGGGTATGATCACACTTAGGGAAAATAGGGTCTATAGTCAAAGCAGACCAAATCTAGGTGGTTACATACTAGGGTTCTTCCACTAGCCCTAGGCTCATTAGGTCTCTTATCACAAGATCCTAATTCCTTCAACTAGTAAACATCAACAAAGTAGGACTCACAACTTTTGCAAACCTCATACTAGACCCAAATTGGTCTTTTCTTGTCCCATTTGTACAATATGATCCAAATGGTTTCAAATCATTACCAAATTGGAAAGGAAACATATAAAGATGTCAATAGGACCAATTCCAACCTCTACAAACTCACTTTGCTTTAAAAACACAAATGAGCTCCAAGAACTTATGCAATTACCTTCAAAATAGGGCTACAAGCAATTAGCCCTATTTGGTCACCTTTTCTAGATTATCTTTGAAAAATGTCTTAACAAGTGAAAAATAGGCTTAGGATCCAGACACCATTTTCAGATACACTAGATATTTTCTAGGTCTTAGCCCTCAGAAGTGTCCATACAGTCCTCCCTACTTACATGCCTAAAATTTAGGGTTTTAGGCCTCCTTTACTGTATGCACAAGAAATGAACTTTCTTGGACAAAAAAAAAACTCCTCCCAACTTATCCCCTTGGTTGGGGGTCCTCCTCTGACTCTTATACCTTCCCACTTCCACTGATTGAAGTTATGGATGCTTTGAATCCCTCTAGCTAGCTCTGCAATCACTGATGATCCCTAGCCATGCCACTCTTGCTTGCCTTGGGCATCATCTTAAAAATATCTGCCACCACTTCCAGGGCCCATAATTCTATGTACACAATGTACATAGATTCCACTTTCATAATCCAAGAGCCCGAGCCAAAGCCACGATGGAAAAGAAAGCTAAGACCCCATTTGCAAGCAATGCTCAAATCAAGACCAACGACTGGACTGAACTTTAAAGATTTTATACAAACACTTAAAACTATTGAATCTACCAATATAACACCACAAGAAGTTCATAAATAACCTACATTACATGAAACAATACTTACAGAAACACTCTCAATCCATTACACTATCCAATCACCTTGAAACACACAAATATTCACTGTTATTGCTTAACACAGTCCGTACATGAAATTTCTCAACTTGCCAACCCTTCACAAATCCCAAGGATTGTCTTATATAGATGAACCAAACACTAAATTTTCAATTTCAAATATTTAACCAACCAATTTCATTGAAGATGCTAATTTGTCATAAAAATTGTCAATGTTGTCAATGACAACATTGACAACTTTTGGCAACTTTTGGGTTTGATTGCCAAACTTGGTCAAACCCTATCCAAACTTGTCCAATCCACTAAATATGAAGAAAAAAAATAAAAAATGACCTCTATTCCCTCTCTTGGCTCATTTTTCCACAAGATTCCAAAATTCCCTAATTGGGCCTAAATGGACCTAAGGGTCACCAAGGAACTAATAAGACCTATCCTCCTACAAATACTTCACACACTAGGACTCTTGGTCCCTTTATTCACCTAGTGGTCTAGCTAGAACCACTACAAGCCAAAAAAAAGAAAGAGAAAACCCTAGGTTACATTTCCACAACTAGCCTACCTAGGTGCTCCTGCACCAGCAGGTAGTTGGCTATCTCTGATTGAAGGCACTCAACTGTGTCTATCTCCCACCCACACTAATGGAAAAATGTCCATTCATTTTTCCTTCCTAAGCGATCTTATCAACTAACATTTTTATTGGGATTTATGCATGGAGAGATTTAAGTAGAATTCCCATGCCAAAGATGTATAGCCATATATCTATAGCCGACGAATCAGATAGATCTTGGCTTTACTAAATGGAAAGTGGTTCAACCTAGGACTTATCCACATATTCATCTGGCTTTGGATATGCTACTTTTGGGTGGGTGGGAGTGATAGATATCAGAATAAAAGGTATAAGTGGAGGAGATTTGATCTACACTGACGTGATTAGATATTCTTCAACTGAATCAACGGTTAGATTTGGAGTCAGGGATGTACCATGTTGACCTGAGTTGTTAGAACAACTCCATAGAATAGTAAGGGCACCCATGAACACCCCGCATAGCCCCTACAAGCCTATTAACAAGGGCACATTCACAAAGGAAACAAAGGCATAACCATTTGTAGAGACAAGGGTGATAGCCATGCCTATTTGTAAGGGGAACTATAGATAGTCGACCCTGTTCAATAGGCACCATCCCTCCTAGTGTCCATTCCTATCCCATATCTCCAAGTATAGTAAGAAGTTTCACCAAAGTTTCCATCCCTAGTGCCCCTCCATCTAGATGCATATGCATAGATCTGTGGTCCCCCACCCAAGCAACTTCTGTAGCGGTGCTGCCCTCGATAAGCCCGGGGCAGCAACTCTTCGCTATCAAGAACTATAGCTGCTGGTAGGATCATTCTTTCTAAAACAAGAAGAGGTCTAAGTCCTTCATTAAAGAAACAAAAGTGTGAGTATCCCCCCCTTTGCATCTATAGTTGGGTTCCCTACTATCTAGCTGGGTAGGGTGTCCTGAAAGCACCATGCTTCGATATATACACATGAAGAGAATTTTATTGCCCGCAAGTGCCTACTATTCTAAGGGATCCCTAGCTTCTAAAGCGAGATAGTAGGGCCCGATCCATTTCATTTCATTTCATGAGACATTCATCCCTTGGCCAAATAAACACAATAAGGATGAAGAGGGTGACTTTCTTTCTTTTAGTTCATCCCGAGCGACAAGAACTTTCCTAGAGAGAGTTGTGGGAGCTGGTGCCAAAAAGTTAGAGCTCTACTATTCTTTGTTGGAGCCTACTATTCTTAATTAACCTGTCCAGTCAAAAAATTTCTTTGATCAGTAATTGGGTGGAAAAATAATGGTCTAGGCAGTGAACATCAAACCCCTTACCGCCATGAAGAGGTATGGAATAAGACAAAATCAACCGGGCTTTGACCATGTCTCCCGGGTGCAAGACGATTTCACGTACGTCAGAATGGGATCAAATTGATTGGAGGACCCACCTACCTATTCCTCCACCATGTAGAGGTCTTGTATTTTGTTTAATAAGTACCCCACAAATCAAAATAGAATAGTTGGGCAAGCCATGATGCATGATAGATCAAACTATATACGTAACATGATTGATGGTGACCCCGAGCCTTCTATCAATCCTATGTCACCCGCTCCCCACACCCCTACCCCTACCCCTACCCTGGAATGCTAAAATGGTTCTTCTAGCAGGCTGATGGCATTAACCCTCCCCGCAATCATCCGCCTTTATGCAGGGTGGGCAACGTGCCCTACTTTATAATGGGGGCCTCTGCTGGCCCCTGGCAAAGAAGCCATAGGGTTAATGTCATCAATTCATTAAGAAAGGGACTTCTAGAAGAGAAGAAAACCAAGCTAGCCTTAGAATAGTTGGGGTCAAGTAAGCCATTAATCAGTTATTAATTAGTCAATTAATAAGCCAGTGCCTACGCCTACACCTACTAATTAGCCGTCACCGTTGCTATCCCTCCTCCCTCTACTATTTGAAGGGGCCACCATTGTGAATAAGGAACATATAGAACTATATAAAAAGGGGCATCGACAAGTTTCCCATCACTAGGGTGGGGCCCGGAAGGATATAGATCTATTATACTATAATTCAGGATGCCAACAATTAGAATTGAACTATAACTCCCACCAACTATAATTGGAGCCCCTACTATTATATTATTCTAGCGAGCTGATCCATATAATAGTAGGGCCCCAAGAAATTGCTAATGACTTGACTGGAGGGCTATCAAGAACTTTCTCAATGAAGGTGGATCCCCTACCCCCACCCACCCATGTCACCATTTGATTGGCTATGGGAGGAGGGCTAACATGAAATTTATTAATGAACCGATTAACAGTTGGAAACTCTAGAACCAGTTTGAATAGAAGGTCCCCATGCATGCAAGGGGTTATATTACCTAATAAGGGTGTTCATGGGGTGCCCCTTTTTTCTATTATTCCTCCTAAGTTCCCCGGGTTCACATAGCCAATAGGGGATAGATAGGAGGGGCCCAATATTCATGCCTATCAGGGGCCCGATTGATAGTGGCTTCTAGATGTAACATGCCCCACCTTAATATATTTGGTACGAACTACTTGAGCCTTTAGAATAGTAAGGGTGGAAATGATATCTGCAACAACTACCCCAAAAATGGATAGTGTTAGGGGGGCCACTGTAAATTCAACTAAAGCTATATGAATTTGCCCCCAATTATTTTTGAAGTTGTCGACCATTGGGTCCTTAGAATAGTAGGGCATCCTTTAGGGGGCCTATGACCAGAGACTATTTAATTGTCGATCTACCGCTAAAAAGAAATGCGGGAAGGAAAAAAGGATCAATAGTCTCTGGGCCCTGGCTATATTCCTCTATTATCTAGAATGTTCTAGGGGAACCGATCATCGTAGATTTTTTGGGTGGGAGGCCCCCCCGACACTAGCCATTTTCCCCAGGTGGTTGGTTGAGATGCTCAAAATGTCTCTAACTCTCTAAAGTCCTGGTCTGATCCAACTCCAAATATGGTGATCTAGATCTCTATCATGGCTTAGGAGGTCCTTCGGAGTTTCCCGATGACCATTCAAATTTAGACTCATGAATCCATTTGGCCCCTTCCTCCCCACCCGAAATCAGACTAGACACTCGGTGCGTTAACTGATAGGGGCCACTATCCATCTCCATATAGGGAGATGGAGATAGAGATAGGGCTCTATTCCTTGGGGCCAGGGCAGATAGATATGGAATGGTTTCCATCTCAGGACCATTACTAGATATAGCTGGAGGATTAGATATAGATTTGCCGAAGGTTGGAGCTATATCCTCCGGATCTCCCCCATTGCTGCCTTTCGAGGGGTAGGGTATGGGGGATGAACTCAAAAATTCAAAGTGACCCACTATATGGATACATGGAGACCACACCAAACAATGTGTAAATCACATAAAAAAAGTTTTTCTCTCCCCCAAGCTCTCATCTCTCATTAATAGCTCCTTCAAAAGATGGGGATGGGATGGGAAGGGTGGTTCCGTAACCACAATAGAGTTTTCGACATTCCACCAGAGAGTTAGAGATAATAGTAGGGAGAGGAGGAGGGCGAGTAGGATCACATCCCCTTGGTTTGGGAATTCTTTGATTCCCTCTACAAACATAGAAGTGGGCTTGGGCTTGGGATCTTCCCTCCTTTCCTCCACCCATTCTATCAATAACTGGTACCAGAACCTGATCGAATGGTAACCTAATCGTGGCTCTATCTTTAACTCGATAACCCAATCAAACTATTTATTTTTAGAGGGACAAAACTTCCCCCCTCAGACTGGTATTAACCCCCTCGATTCCAGATATATAGACTCTCTAGATATAGATATAGGGGGAATCAAGACTTGTGTGCAGGTGCTAAGCTTTTACTAATAATGTGGTGAAAGGAAGGACTTTTATGGGGAAAGGCTGGGTCTGGTTACCCTACTTTTCTATGGGGCCCCCTATTATTCTATTATGAATGTTACATATAGAATCTGGCTCACAAGGGTGGCCCCTATTATTCTATTATTCCCCTATAATTCTATGGCCCCTAATATTCTATGCACGGGTGAAGAGGCCATTCAATCTTTGGTATCGTTGAATTATAGAAAAAAGGGCACTTAACTGAATGATAATGTGCGGTAAGGGCTAACCTTAGAATAGCTCCTTTTTTCTTAGAATTCTATGGGGCCATGTAACATATTTTATTAGGGGAATCATGTCTAGCTACTGATCATGATATCACCACAGAAGGGGAATACAATCCACCTCCAACACCTACTTAGTTGGGGGATAGCTCCCTATTGTTGGTCGAAGGAGCGGTTGATGCCAACTTAATCTCCCTCCCACCCCTTAGAATAGTAGGGGCATGTGTGGGGTTGGAACTATAGTTTCCCTCCCACCCATAGTTGGGTGGGTGGGAGGAGATAGTTGCCACATGGGTGGGCATGTTACATATAGAATCTGACCAACCACCTTAAATTGGTGGAGATCTCAAAAGTGAAATAACAGTGCTTGGGAGTTGGAAGCAACAGATCCAAGATATGTACTAAGTGAAAGAAGTATATGGTTGAGTGAGAGGGGTCAATGTTTACACCCACCTTGAGAACTTGCATAGGTAAGGTGAGTGGTGCCAGGTCAATACAGTATCCATTTTCATGTGACAATTGATAATGGATTTCTAGGCGAATCGAACCCATCACACACGCATAAATCATGGTTGTGTCGCACCTTCACGAGTTGGATCCAGCCATAGATTGTATGCATTTAAACATTTCCCTTTAGAATAGTAGGGCCATAACATGATAGGAAAGCTGTAAAACCAAGCTATTTGATCAGAGAACCTAGTTCGCCAGAGTGGGATAGATTAGACAACTAGACATCGGGTGGTTAGCGGGCCTGTTGGGTAGAACCAAACTAATGTGCCACTATAGGCTCAGAATATGCTTTGTGAGTGCTCCATCCAAGCCAATGAACCCTATCCTTCCTATGGGCCCTATTGCAATCTATTGCAAGATAGAAGAAAATTGTATGCCCATATATATATAGGGAGAAAGTGCTATCATCCAATCATTATCAAGTTTCATTACTCTAATTGTTATTGGCTTCGGCACCTAAAAACTAGGACTGGTAGCCGAGTTTGTTGTTGCCCAAACTATCTCCTCCCACCCACCCTTGAGATAGTTGGGCTAGCTAGGGCCATTCCCATCACTTCATTCATGGGGTGGGACCTTACAACAACTATAGATGCAGGGGTGGGGGTTGATCCCCTATCTATATCTCTAGGGTGGGTGTGGGATAAGAGAATTACCCAGTAAAGCTGGTGTGTCCGAGAGGGGGGGGAATTACTTATTCATTCACAATGAAGAGCTAGGAAGTGGGTTCAATAGATGGGAGGGATCCGATGAACCACACAGGTGCCTATGGGCCCTACTATTCTATGGGACTCTATTTTCTTTAGAATTGAGGTCGACTATAGTTAGCAGACCATTTATCAGCTTGTTGGATAAGTATCTGCAGCTTTTGAAGATAAGGCATGAAAGAAGACCCTAAAGGTTTTCTATTTCTCACCCCCACCCCGCGTCCTATAAGATTATTTCAAGATATGATGAGGAGAGAGGCTTTGACGAGGAGAGAGAATCACAAAGTCTCAAACGAGTTCATTGTCAATCACTGATAGAAAGAAATGAATGCCATATTGGGTAGTTCCCATTCACTTATTCCACCTGGTAGTGGTCCATGATGGTATAACCCTATTCTATCTATTGATCGTGAAGTAAACAAAGGGGTCTCAAGATGGAGCTCTAGATATCAGGGTAGCATACATCGTATTAGAGTTAGCCAACTTGGGAACAATAATCTCTTTCAATAGAGCACACATCCATATGGCCAAGGTAGGACATCCGATCAATGAGGCTAAGGTGGCCCGTCATTGACCACTAGCTCCTCATCATCCTTGCTTCGAGGTTGTATTGTCTTAAAATGGAAGCACTTCCATGTTAAGAATGTTTAGCCCTCCTTAGGGGATGTTTTTGACCACCATCACATTGTCCTTTCATTTTTGCATCCTCTCTCACTTTTGTGTCTAGTTAGTACCCTGATTGGGCCTCTTTGGACACCTCCCATCCCAACTAGCATGTTTTCCGGGGGTGCTAACCGCCTGGGTCAAGGTTGACCTCAACCTTGACCTAGGTCAAGGACAACCTTGACCTTGACCTGGGTCCCCCATTCAAATCTGGAAGCTTGTTGGCTGCCGGAGGTCATCAAAAATTCATTTCCCACTTCTGGGTCGACTATTTTGGGTTTTGAAGTGGCAAATCTTAAATTATATTTAATATAGGTCCCCTTCTAGGGGCATGGGTTTAGTTGGAATTTAATTCTCCTATTTCAGCCTCTCTAGAAGATTGTGCCCTAGTTTCATATAAAAGGAAGTTTTCTCCTCTCATTTTCTCTAAGTCAGGTGAAGCAATAACCATCAAGCAAAATGTTCAAGCATCCATTGTTTTACATATTGTCAAGCTTTTAAATTGTTCAAGTATTCCTCTCAAGTATTCAAGTTCTCCATTGAAGACCAAGGATTCAAGCTTTCAAGCCTTTGAAGGGATTTGGTTCAAGCATTCAAGATTCATCATTCAAACCCTAGATCTATCCATCATGGTGGAGTGATCTTCCTTCAAGATCCTTTGTGCATCCTCAAGACTCATTCATTCTCTCTTCAAGGTGGATTCCAAGCATACAATCATAGAGGTTTATGGTTTCTAATTGAGTCCAAGCTTTCATATTTACATACTTGTTTACATTCAAAATACACTTGCATGTCTATTTGAATATCATAGCTTCATTATTAGATTTACTTCTACTACTTGCAATCATTCTTTATTTCAATTATTGATTTCAAGGTTAATTCCTAAACAAACAAACAAACCATTTTTCTTGTAGGTACTGTTCAGGCTTAGAATTGTCACCCTAACTCAGGCATTAGGGCTATACGAAAATTCCATCCTCACAATGGAAACTTCCTCTAGCTGTGGGTGAACTATGGATGAGGAAGAGTCTCCGGATTCTAGGCCGGTTCCTATTTGATTCGAGATATCACCTCCTGATTCAAAACTTGATGAGGAAAAGGGAAAAGGGATTTAAAATGAAAGGGAAAATGGGGTGATACACCAAGAATGTATTCAGACTTTTGATGGAAAGATAAAATAGTAACTCCACCTCATACATCAAAGATTTAGTACTTCAAATCTCTGTTCAACATATAGGCTGACAGATTTCACTACTAGGGTTAAAACCACAAATAGCTCAAACAGTCAGCAAACATACATTTTCATACAAGGTTTTAAATAATTGATCACCC
>MU227798.1:2033219-2059309 GCA_018584345.1 Thuja plicata
TATATATATATATATATATATATATATATATATATATATAACATGGGCTTATAGAAAAGAGAGGTCCATTAAAAGTATCAGGGTCTTGACTACCGACCCTTTAGAATAGTAGGGGAGTTTCCCACCCAAATCATAGTTCCTAGGTGGCTCACTTCACACTCCTTTAGTCCTTGTCCTATAGATAGGTGACATAATTTAAATCTCCTAGGGAGGCGCCCCCCCACCTCACCCCCACCCCCTATTATAGTTTAGTTTAGTTTAGCGATGTTAGTAATTATAGTATGGCGTTGTCACTAACCCATAGGGAGGAGGTGCTCTGCAAAACTCTCTTCTCGCGGTGAATGAATGAAACACTGGGAAGACTACTATGAATAACAATGTTCTATACAACATAGAAGTGACTATTGCTATAACCCCAACTAATTCTACCTTTCTCTTCCATGCTCAGTGAAATCCCCTATGGATAGTAGGGGCCCCACCCCATTATAGTGAGTTAGTTACTAGTAGGGCCCTGTCTGGTATTTATGTATGTGAGGGTGGTCCCAAAACTAAAGTCCCATCCTACTACCTTATTCTAGTTGGGGGCATAGACCTACAATTCTATGGGGGCGCCCTACTATTTTCTAGGGCCTACAATTCTATGGTACTGATTAATTTATTAATTAACAACCTCTAGGAAGCAGGGAGGGAATAGTTTTTGTGGAGGTATTTCAAATTGATTGGGGTGGGCCCCTATTATTCTATGGTAGGAGGAGAGGTATAGTGGGGGTAACCATCCCTATTCCACATGAATTATTAGCTGGCTGGTCCAACATAGAAAAGATAGGGCAGATTGATAGTTTGCTGCTTTAGCTGAAGTAGGAGCCCCATTCACCGACAAGGCTAGTGATTATGTCATTCTCCTGCAGCCCCAACACCTTATAAATGAACTATGGGATGTGCGAGCCTTATTATTATATTATTCCTTGCCTTTATTTCTCAAACTGATTCCTAGGCCTACCTATAGATTGATAGGTACGACCCAACCACATTGGTTGGCCAGAGCTACCCCTACTTTCTATATAGGGTGTGAGTTAGGTTTTGTGAGTGAGGATGGATAAGATAAACCAACACTGTTGATGGGCATGATTAAATTGAGAGAACTAGATCGGGCCTGGGTACACAAATAATGAGGGCCCTATAGATAGTAGGGGTCACTGGTTCGGTTGTTGATAAAGTTGCATTCGATTAGATACATAATATGACTGACTTAATTGAATTGATGGATGTCCAATGCTAGATCGATGCGGGCAGATGCATGCATAGGTACGACAGATCCCTAATGGTTTACTCAAGGGAAGGTAGGAACCATTTTAATGAGGGGTCAACCTCGGATAGCTTAATCAGGTGGGCGTGCCCCTACTATTATAATGCCCTACAACTTATTGTAAGGGGTGGGTGGATATAGTTTAGATGGATGTCTGATTGACTGCAATTACTAAAGTGATAATGCTGTGACTACTCCTCCCAGATTAAAGCTTGAGTTCTCCTCCTCTTCCTATCAAAGTGCTTCAAGGTTAATAATGGTGAAAAATACCTGGAATTTGATATGCATAAACAATGGTTAGGGGAGGGATGTTACATATAATACATACTTTTGAAACCCGCTCTATCTTTCGATCACATCCCTACTATATCTCCCCATCTAGAGAAGATAGTTGCGTAACATGCTGAATTCTACCCTCACTGGAATGAACTAAATTTCCTCCCTCCCACCTGACTATATATTTTGGCCTTTGATTCATCACAAGGGGAAAAAAGATGGAGGAAAAGGGTGATGAAAAATAGGTAAAGGGGTCGCCTATAGATAGTAGGGCTATCTCTGGAATATATGAAATTGACTAATTTGCTCTCCTTTAAATCCCCCCTCCTGTGCCCTTTGCCCACGACTCCCATTCACACCAACTCCACTCCAGGAAGAGGCCAGTTCAATTGATAGGTCTCATTGGTCCGTGTAGAGTGAGTAAGCTTAGTATCTCTATTGAACTCTTTCCGAATCTATACGAATCTTTTATCCCAGGATCTAGATACTACGAGTGTTTTGTCCCAGATTGATTCACCCACTTTTATATGCACCATTGGATGGGTATCTAGTGCCCAATCACCATGTATCGTGACCCTTGATTTATAGTTTCTCTCCTTGTTGTGTCTCTTGCTTCATTAGTGCTTAATTGACGCTTCCAAATATGACCCAGTTTGTCAGTTCGCTGCACACTTGGGTTAGAGGTTTGAATTTTATTAAGAACCAAAAGAGTCTCTTTTTCTTTTGTATCAGACTGTTAGTCGAGCGCTTAGGGTGACCGATCACGTGAGTAAGTACCCAAAGTGTTCAAATGCACCCCTACTCTACCTGACACTATAGTGAGAGGCTAGGTCGAGGTCATGATATTACCTACGTAATATGACATCAGGCATTTTCCGCACTCAACCAACTGGTAACAGCTAATGGGAATTGCCTACCCCTAATATTTTAAGGTAAGGGAAGGGAAGGGAAATCAATCTTCCTGAAAACACCACTCGACCATGTGGAAGTGTTAATACGTAAATAGTGGACTCGATGCTTCACCAACCGATTGGTTGAGTGGATCTTTTACTCATCCTCATTTCTTATACTCTTATAACGGACAAGGTGAAGATTTCCCTTTTGGTCGAGTACTCTTTTCAATTCCCTCTCCCCTTTAATACAAATTATTTGGACTCGACTCATCTTCCATCTTCCTATTCATTTCCTACTCTTCTAATGGGCGGGTGGGAGGGGATTTGAAGGGTTGGGTTGGGAATAATAGTAGGCCCCCCCTACTATCGATAGGTATTCCTCTGGAGGGGGTAGAAAGGACCCCTGGAGGGGCGGGCGGGCTGAGCAGGCATTGTAGTAGCCATAAGACCATGTAGATGTTACCATGCCATCGATGCTTGATCGGGAAACCTTGTACAAGATCACTATAATATAGGGTTAACAAAAGGGCCGAGGTAGGAAAAATAATTGACCTCAAATCCTGCCCCTTTGAAAATTGCACTTCTTCTGTGGGAATCCATTTAGTTAATAAAAAAATATTTCATTTTCGACGGTGAAATGAGGGGACAGAGGAAAATCCCCTACTCTAGAATGGGTTTGGGGCAACCAACCACCATATCCAACTCATGCTTGAATATGACTCTCTCCATGTGGTGAAAGGTGGCTGGTGCTAGTGGCGGGAACTACATCGTTCACGCTAATATAATAATAGGGGAACACTGCACTCACTCCATTTCCATATCATTCATCCAACCAATTCCCCAACTATAGTTTAGTAGTTGATCACCACTGATACGATGATTGATCCCTTTCTCATTGTCAGGAGTTCCACTAGACACCTGATCGCCCTATGGATAGTAGGGCCCCCACCATCTGTTACGATCGATGCCTTACCCTTGATCCTGACCACCTAATGATTTATGTTGCTCCAATGGGGTGGGTGGGAGGAGATAATTGGGAAGTAATCGATAGTTGGGTGGGTGGAAGATATGTGATGATCGATGCCTTACTGTCGACCCCTCACCCGACCCTATAGATAGTAGGGCACCTTCTCCCTTATCTTTGATCCCTTAGTGGCAGATTATCCCTACTATTATAAGGGGTGTGGGAGGGAATTGAATAGTAATGATTTCGATATGGACAATGGTTCTGACCACTGGATAACAAAGCTCATTTCTGGGTGGGAGGCCCTGACTGCTAATATAGTTATAGTAGGAATCTATTTTGAGCTGGATTGAGCAATTGATGCCTATCAATTTTATGGCCTTCCGAATCTGTTACTTGATCCCCTAACATGCTCACTGATTTTTCTAGAGCTAGACAAGGGGTGTAAAGGGTGGCACTCACTTCCATCCGAACCTAACTAATTACCAAAATCAGTAGTCAATGAGTTCCTTATTCTAGTTTAAAGAAGGAATGGGGACCCCACTATAGGTGTTAACTTATTTCTTCCATTTATAATAGTAGGGCCCACCCAGCCACAACTTAAACCCCCCACCCAACCCCACACATGCGGTAGGGCCAAATTCTATACATAACATGCCTATGGCTATCCTCCCACCCCCGGTGGGCCTATCTACCTATCCTAGGGCCTCCCACCCACCAAAAACAACTATACCCCTTGCATGAACCAGCCCCTATAACATATCATAAATGGGAGTAAGGGGGGCACGTTACGTATAGAATCAACTATCCAGCGGGCCCCTTCCTTCATATTGGCCTATTATTTTCAATGAATGGGTCGCAATAATCTACCTCACCTATAAATCCCACCTATGAACCATCATATGACCCAATCGACATTATTTTATTACCTCGGTGGGAGTAGGAACCTCAACTAGATGGGGTGTGGGAGGCTAGGAAGCAAAGCTCAATTACTACAATTAGAAGTTTCCATCCTTCATTGGCCACATTGATTTCACCTGGAGGTGTGGTAGGATAGGCTATCCATCCTTCACCTCTGGTTGGGCTACTTCAAAAGGCCTTACTATTCTAAGGAGTCACCCCCATATAATTGTAGGGCCACCCCGGGGTGGGGGATAGAGCACCTTCGGTTGGAAGGAAGAGAGTTCAAGAAAGGAAGGGACTAACAGAAGGCCTATTGTTTATTTAGGCCCTATCCTCTACATGCATCTATGCAACCTATATAATGGTCAAGGATTGGCCTAACCATGGGATCCTCTCCTCATGTATGGATCTATTGATTGAGCATGTCTGGGTCATTAATCTTCCACTCTGACTAGCTCTTATTTTGTAAGTGGGGTCCCTAGCTTTGTCCATCCTAAACTTGGGGGAGAAGTGAAGTCTTAAGTGAGGGAGGGAGTAGAAAATACTTTCGTTTCCCATATAATTGTAGGTTCAGGAGGCAACATGCTTTAGTTAAGAAAGGAAGGTTGATCCAGAGAATAGAGACCCCCTGCAGGCCGAGGAGCCCCTACTATTTTAAGGGATTAGTTGAACCAGAGGGAGATTCAATAGAGTTCCCCTACTATTTTAAGGGCTTCTAGAAGGAACACTTCACCCTGGCACCCCCGCCCTACTATTATATTATTCCCTACAATTCTATGGCCAAGTTGAGGATGGTGAGCTACCTGGAGCTACTACCTCCTCCCTAGGCATGCTTTCTTGTTCTCATCTTGCTCCCTAGAGTTGGAGGAAAGATAGTTTATCCTTTCCAACAACTATAATCCCTTACTATGCCCCTCCCTGGACAATCTATCCATTTCTATAACTCCCACCTTCCGATCGAGCATTAGACTAACCCTGGTAACATTACTCTCTTGGTCCTCCTTATTTCACTATCTTGTATTTTTTGTTGGTCTGGGGAGATAATTACTCTATGGAACATGCCTCAACTAGCTTCCTACTCTCACCAGGGTTGTAGGATAGGTAGGACCACCTTGAGGATTAGGCTACACCGGATTTATGGATAGTGATATTAGGTGAGGAAGGATAAAGACAAGGTGAGGAAGGTTTAGTTGAGTCCCTGATCAGATGTCGTTATTAGATTAGTTGAGGGACCTTTATAATAGTAGGGAGCCCATAGAATAGTAGGCCCATCCTCTAATTGAAGAATAGTTGAGGGAGAGAATCTTCTGAGGTCCCTCCAGTCAAGGCTAGAACTCCCTGTCGTTCTACCATAGAATAGTAGGGCTCTGGGTGGGTTCATCAGGATTTTAGTAGAATGATCAGATGCCACCATTTAGAATAGTAGGGGGCCATATCCAGCCTGGTTCCCCCTATATATCATTGAGGAAAAAATATTTAGGGGCCCTCCCAAGCCTTGGAAGTTGTATGGGTCTGTGAGCCGAACTAACCCTCCACTACCTCCCTAGTTAATTTAGTAAATTGAGAATACTGAATAATATAATAATAGGGGCCATAGCCTATAGAATGGTAGGGAGGGGAATAATGTGGTAATAGGGCTCCCCCCCTACTATTTTATGGGCTCTTGTCCCGCTTGTCCTCCCGATGCAGAAGGGAAGGTTTTCCCACACTGGGGGTGAGGGATGGATATGGGCCTCCCATCTGATTGTCACATCCGAGGGTGGCATCCAAATATAACATGTAGATGAGTGACCACATAGTTGTTGAGGGAGAGCATTAAAAAAGAAACAGGGGGTGAAGGCTAGATAGCTAGAGGATAAGAATGGATGGCCAGAGAAGGGAGCATTCAAAAAGAAACAGGGGGTGAAGGCTAGATAGCCAGAGGATAAGAATGGATGGCCAGAGAAGGAAAGAAAGAGCCTATCCTCATCGGATTGACTGGCTACAATAACATAATAATAGGGGCCCCTTAAAATAGTAGGGGTAGGGATTTTTTTCTACTGTTACCATCGACTAGCCCAGTATAGTGAAATAATAAGGATGATACATCAAAGCTATGCTACCCTACAATATAAAAGGGCCCCCATAGGAAATAAGAAAAATAAAGCATGCTCGCTGATTGAACCTTCCTTGGCTCTAATTATAGAAAAAAGGGCGGGACTAACTCCCGTTCAAGAACAATATTAACTGAACAATCCAACCGGATGGACAAAGCATGAAAGCAATCCAACCCACTGAGCTCTATTATTTTAAGGGCGGGGGTTTAGGTAGATAGAATCAAATACTTTGTTAGAAGGATAGGCTAATCCAAAGAGGGGGTGCCATCCTTTCCATTAGCAGGGTGAAGAACAATCTTTTTGGCCTATTCATTCCTCTTCTTGCTCAGTCAATCTTGCCTTCCTCCCTGCTGGCCCTACTATTTTAAGGGGATAGTGGGCCCTTAGAACCAACTGGGGGTGTGGGATTAGCCGGATATACTAGTTCAATTTGTTCACTTCTCTCCAGATTGAATAAACCTTCTGGCTACTCTAGCGATGACCTGTGGCTAGATGAAAGAATGACTCACCCCTTACCCAGACAGGAAAGAAACATTAATGGGGTTGAGAGTATGAATTAATGAGTGAGGAGCTACTCCTACCCCCAGATAAGAGTTTATTTGCTAATCTAGTCAATGGCCAACTAATACATGAATTAACCTACCCCGCACCACCATTTCTCATCAAAGCCAGCTGTTATTTCAATTAATAAAGAGAGGGCAGAGGGATGGTCCAGATAAGCATTACTCCTCGATTAGAATTAATAAAAAGGGGGGTGCTGATTTTTCCTTCCTTCCATCCAGTAGGATATGAAACAAAGAATATGAGGGCTAGCCCCCTACTATTATAAAGGGCCCCTTATTATATTATTATAGGGTTGCCTCAACTGTTCCCGGCTCTTGGCCTTCCCTTGAATTGGGCACCGTCCATAATTATAGAAAAAGGGCACCCCTAGGTGGAGGGGCCACACCCTTGGTGGCCCCATAGAATTGTAGGCTCTATTGTTGTCAGGGAACCTTCCTTTGAACCATCCATCCTAAGTAGGGGCATCATTGGGGGTTCAGGGAGGATTAAGCCCACACCTCCATTTGCCCACAATTTTTTATAGGCTTGCCTATAGAATTGTTGTCAATCAGGATTGTGCCTTTAGCTTGATTTGAAATCTAGCTATCCTTTTGAAACGTGGAAACATTCTCATTGTGGAAGAGAGAACAAATCTCCAGATTCTAGGTCGGTTCCTATTTGATTTGGAATATCGCCTAATATTGATTTTTATGGTTTTGGGAAAAGGGAGAAGGATAACTGAAAATGAATAAATTAGCTAAAAAAAGGGTGATAAATCAAATGGATTCAGATTTTTCAAAATTATAAACTAGCCCCTACAAGACATACATCACTAAGATCTGCAATAACATTCACTACACAACACATAGGATGACCTAGAATTCCCTATTAGGGTTTTTTTCCACTAATGGTAACAATTCTGCCAACAAACATGCAATCTCTACAACAGTTTTACTCTTTTCAACTTAGAATAGGAATAAGAATTAATTCACTAATCTATGCTGAAAGACACAATACACTTAAATGCATAAAGGTTACAAGGAATAACGTAAAACTCAGAAAATATGTATGAATAATGGGGACAAGCTTTATTATCTTCAAAATCTACAAAACAGTTACATGAGAAAGTACAAAAAAAATGACAAGGAATGTATGCACTCACTTGATCATAATCTGTCTCAAATATGAACTGATGGCTACAAAATATGTGAAAAGAATTCAAAGGAACAATATTCTCACTAATACCTCCTATTCCTTCTATTCTGAACCCCTAAAACTGATGAGGAGGTTCAATTATATAGTCTCTCAAGGCCAATTCTAAAAATGAAATTCCCTCCAAAAAAGATCCTAAGACTCAGTTAGAAACCCTAATTTTAAGGCATAAATCATGCCCTAAATATAGCCCCTAGTGTTGGTATTTTCAAAATATACATCTTTTCAAACATATTACCAACACATTAAATATTATATAAAAAAATAACCCTTTGCATATTACCCACTTCCCATGTATATGAAAAACTCTAAACCCTAGGGCATATACCCTAACACAGTCTTCACTTTACCATGCCACACTTGACATACATCAAAGGTCAACATGACCAATGTTCAATGAAAAAATATCTCCCATCTCTGGTTGTGGCACATGTGAGTACTATCGTGGCAGTTTGAGAAGTCTATCGTGCACTGTAGTTAACAAAGAATTAACTCCATCTGTCAGCAGACTTGAAATCCTATCAAATTTGACATAGGCATTTTTTTTGCCTTTCATTTTTGCATTTTGCAATGGGAGAGATATTATGGTTTTTCTGCTTCTCCGCCGCCATGCTTGCTGAACTCGGGTTGTTGAAATTTGTCGTTTATCATCATGATCTAGAACTTGGTTATCATTCTGAGTTTCTTCTCTGTGATCTAGAGGTTGGAACTGGTTGTTATCTCTATTGTTTCATTCCATCATTGGCCATCATCTTTGAATGTGCATTCATTTTCGAGTATAAAACTCATACTGCAACTAGAAGTATTTATAAAATGAAGAACTCAGTTTCTTCCCTGGAGTTTCATTAATGATATTGTTATTGTCAACAAGAGCTCTTGCTCTTTATTGTTATTGTCATTGGAATTATTTGCTTGCACTTGGCTCTTGAGTTGGGGTCTACTGGTGTTTGTGCATGAGCTCGGGCTCTGCTCTATACTGCAGCTTTAGTGTGAACCTGGAGTTTTAATTCCATGACTCATGGCACTCTTCATGGGCTTTTCCTTAGTTAAACTCAGGTCCCCCTTGCGAGCTCTAGTCTAGAATTGGATTCTTCATACCATGAAACATAACATTGTCCACGCACACCTTTGTCAAACTCGGTCTCTCCACCACAACTCCAACTCATAGATAAGTTATTTTCTTTGCACTTTTACTTGAATATATCATCATATTTCAGGATCTTTGCACACTTGACCTTTCTCTAGTTGTATTTTATTGTTCATACCATGCATGTTGTTGATGATCTTTGGGTTTAGTTGATCTGGCTATCTATTTTTATCAGCAAATAATTCTGGGTTCTCATATTACTTTCTAGTGATAACTCCACTATGCATGCTTTAACTTTTTGCTCCATGATTTATTGCTAGAATTTTGTCATCATTTATCATTGTCTGAAGTGATTTTGAAAGTTGAGTTTTATTTAACGTATCGCTATTTATTTTTCTCAACTCGAGCCTCTTTAAAATAAAAAACTATATACATGAGTGTTTTCTAAACTGACACTTAATAATGAAACCATACACATCTTTGTCTGTCATTTTAACAGAGAAATGAACTTGGGCTTCTTTGTGTTCATTATAATAATATCATCACCATGTCTAAAGGGTACTAACTTATGTGGAGACCGTTCTGTTTTTTTTTGAACAGGAAACATCTCACTATTTACATCTTGTCTTTGATTGCGACCTTGTTATTATGTTGTCTCCATGTTTGTTTTGATAGTGACTATTTACTTTGAAGTCAAAGCCACTGGATGTCTGCATTTTTTGATAAGAGCATGTCCTGTCTGTAATAAAAACTACCCATGGGGTTCGAGCACGGGCTCGTGATTCCCATGGGCAACATTGTGAACTAGAAAACTCAGTTTATTTGATCATGCATACTTTCTTTTTTCAGTTGCACATCTCTGCAATATGCATGCATATTTATTTTTTAAATTTCAAACATGAACAACTTGAATGACAACATTAAAAATAACATTGTCTATTTATGAATATACATAATATAGTCATGTTTTAAAATGTAAAACAATACTATTGTTTTATTTTTCATTTATGCACAAAACACTGGATTAGAACTCAATTGAGTATGTACCTGACAACATTAAAAAATAAACAATACTATTTACTTGAACATGTAAAATAACTTTGTCTTTTTTTATTTTATTTTTACCTTTGAGTAGGCACTTGATCATAACCGAATATGCATTTGATAATAACAACATGACATTGTTATTTTCTTTTCATTTTGGAATATGTTATGTGACTTATCATATGTGCATAACCTTTGCATTTGCTATTTTCTCATGTAGAATACAACATCAAATAATGCCACCGCTCACTTGAATATGCACTTGGAATAAAGTATTCATCTTTTAAATATGTAGAATAGCACTGTCATTTTGCTTGAATGTTGCTTTAAAAAATGCATTGAACATATGTAATAACATCATCACTTGTTTTTTTCAATTTTGATCACTAACAGTGCCACAAGTTTTCCTTTTGAAGAAAACATTGTTTTGTTCAGTTCTTGCATATGTAATGCATATCTTGAAATACTTCACTGTCTAAATATGCACATTATCACTTCCACTTGTAAGAATGCATATCATTGTATTTATGTTTCTCTCTCATTCAAACATGTTAGTATCCAGAACAACACAGTAGCAATGTCTACTTGACTCTCTTTTTAAAGACAACAATATTTAGAATTTTAGACATGCATTTCTTAATTCCAATACAATTGACTCTTCTACCTATGCATATTTTATTTTGTAACAACATATGTGTTCTTTTCTTGAAAATGCATCTACGTTTGTGCACTGTTTCTTTAATGATTTCATGTGCATACTGCCATGTCACCTCTTGTACTTTATCTTGAATAGGATTTTGACAGTAATTATAGCAACACTCATCCCATATAGAACATTGTCATTTAGTCTGATCTAAATATGCATACTTTCATTCATTTGATAAAGTTGATGCAGTTATTTCATATGCATATGTATGGCTGAAACCTTGATAACAACTTAACTATTTCTTTGGTGATTTATATGTATAATGCTAACACTGATGCACATCTATGTTTGTGTATGCAAAAACTGAAATATTTTTTAAACATTAGCATGATCCAATGTTTACAAACATCATTGCTTTGTCATTTGCTCTCCATTATAGAATAGGTACTTAATAATAACATAGTAACACTGTTGTTTTCTTTTCTCTCTTGCAAATGGCACTGCCACTTGATATGATTCATATATGCATATTCATTTGATAATGTTGATACACTTATTGTATATGCATAGCTGAAACTTTGATTAATATCAACATTAACCTAGATATGCCTAATCCATTTGATCATATAGTAGTAAGTGATATTTTACTTCTGTTGATGCATAACAGTAATCATATTTTCAGCAGCATTACAGTTAACCTTAATTTGTACAGTAATGCATCATAGTGTTACCTCATTTGTAATTTATCTCTTTTTCATTTGCAACTTCATTCTTTGTTCTTGACCATCTGGAACATCCATTTTTAGGGCATATTTTCATTTCACATGCACCTATTAGTAGCATCTTTGTGTTATGCCCTGCATACCCGTCCCTACATTTTGTGTGCAAAATGTTGGTCCCCCTTTTTCTCTTTGGCCCTTGCCTTGTCTTCCTTGTTTCTGTTGTTTTCTTCTCTGTGTTTTCCTTCCCATGAGGTTTGTTCTATTTTCTGCTTTTGTCTTTCCTGTCTCCGGGACCCGGTCTCAAAGTTGGTTGTTTCTTTTCCAGAGTTGGATTCCGGACTCCGGGATTCTCCGCGACGATGTCTTCTTTTCGTAAGAAGACATGGTCACCCGGAATCCCTGGGCCCGGAGTTCGGAGGTCTTCTTGTTCTAGAGTTTTGTAGGAAAGAGGGTAACTTGCTTTTTACCTTGGGTATAAATAGAAATTACATGTCACTTTCACAGTTACCACGATTAAAATGCTTAGAGATTTTCAGAGCGATTCCTTGGCGATTTGAGTATGATTAACTGTGAATTACTCTTAGCTTAGTGGATAACTAGGAGATGATTTTTAGTGGCTATTCATGATCATTGGAGGTTGAAGCTGTTGTAGAGTAGTCCTAGTGCCATCTCTTTGCCATTCTTTAGATTTCCAGGTAGGCCTTCTGGTTCCTGCTTTCATTTTTTTTTTTTGGCTTTGGTTTGTTTTGTTCTGGTCTGTGTTTTGGTTTTTCTACTTTTGGTTTGCCACCCGTTGGTGGGTTGGTTTTTCCAGAGGGTTGTCCGCCCTCTGTGCAGCTGTAGATTAGTGTACATTCTGTATATTGTTCTAGGGTAGCTATTGTACATGTGTTTATATTGTACCTTTGTAAATGATGTATATTTTGTGTATATCTATTGAGGCCCTTGGCCCTCTGTATGTTTTTGTACATGTATATGTTCTATATATTCCTCAGAGCTCACTATTTCTTTTCACTCTATCATGCATTTTAACCCCATGAGACTAAGCTCATTGAGGTGGAGTCACCACAGTTCAAACTTGGCACCTTGCTGGTTCAAGCCATGGTGGCTTTCTCTCTCCTTTATCTCGTCACATTTATGGCGGGTTTAATTTCCCATGAGTGGGAATTCAAACCATGTCCCATCTGACACTTAACTCCCTTGTGTCAACCCACTTGTCACCATTAATGTCTTAACATCGCCTGCCATCCTACCACGTTCCAGTACACATCTACCAAAGTATGGTTTATTGCCAGTCACATCGGCAATGGCTAGTAGTCCAAACTTTGGACCTCCGGTAGGACCTTGTCTTTCACTTCCTTCTATTGCCTTGTTAACACACTCTAGAATGCTAAATCATGTTCATTCTAGATGCTCTAAAACTCTTTATGTATGTACTAATGCTTGTTTGACAGATGTGGGTTGGGTAAGAATCTCCCAGAGTTGTAACTTATTTATATATATATGTCTTGATGGTTTTTTGGTCTTGCAGGTTATGGATAGATTGATCCAAGATGTCTGATGATTTTGCCCCTCCTGATAGTCCAAAACTACCTACCACTTCTACCCAGGTAGCTACAAAGTCAAAGATTGAAAGAATGTTGGCAAAGCTACCCCTAACCTCCAAATATCCAAAGGAGGGAGCTATAGTGGGGTCCAAGGTGGAATCCAAAGTACAGGAAATAATAGATATGGATCCTGGAACTTGGGCTGAATTGCAGGGTCTAATCTAGACCATTTACTAGTTAAAGGCCGAAGGGGACAAGGTAGCCACTTGCTTGGCCACCTCCAGCATCATAAAGGTTGCAAACTTCCCATGTTCGATGCAGTCACCAGAATTAATAAAGTAGCTGGAAATATTATACAATGCGCCTACTCATTGAGTTTTGCTTCTAGATCCCTGACCGCTACAATTCCCCACCACCATCATTACCTTGGATGCCCCAACCTTTGCTTTCAGGTTGGGGATTCCTCAGTTCAAAGGGTCTGTAGTCGTCACCCAAGTCGACTCACTAGAGGAGTTTGGCGAGGCTGAGGTCATTTCTCGGCAACACCTCAATAGTTAGTGGCTGAAGTCTCCCAAGTGAGACCACAAAAGAATGAAGTTGGAAATTCCCTGCGGGGATTTCAAGGAGACCATTGAAGCGGGCATCATATTTTTATGCAGGATCTTTGGATGGCCCCATGCCCGGGAATTCTCAGTGTGGATGTATTATTTTCTATACTGCATCACCACATACAACAGGACCTTCAACTGGGTGGCTATCATAGCCAACCATGTGGATACATAGATGAGGACCATCGCCCACCTCTCATTTTTATATGACATCATATGTGCTATGGGCATTAGCACAACAAAGACCAGCTTTTCTAAGATTAGGCACAGTGGGAGAGTTTGGAAATGGGCCAGGACAAGTCACACCGTGGGATCATTATCCCCAATTATAGTGGGAACTTAGTTTCCAAAACTTCTACTGGGTAAATGACACGTTCATTTATCAAAATATTTTAACACTTACTCAGGATTCTGAGTACCGCCTCTCATAGGTGGCAATGACTCTAGTCAACTCCTACAGCTAGTATTTTATTCATTTCCAACATCACACCTACATTAGGGTGATAGGCTTCAATGGGAAGCCCTATCTTCTTCCCCGATATTGTGGGGATAGAATTATTCTCTTAGAATTTTGCAGACAGATGATGGATTTGCACGCCTTCTTCACATTGAAGAAGGTCATCAACATCCCATTCCCTTTCTCCTATGGGAATTACACATGCAGCCTCGCCACAGCCCAGGAGGTAGACAATGAATTGAAAAGCTTGGGGCTGGTAGAATTCAACCACGCTTGGAAAAATTATGATCCCCGCGAAAAGATTTCCACAACATTACCTCAGGCGTTCGAGCCTCACGAAGTGGATATTGAGGACTTCTAGGCGGACTTCCAGGACAATTTTGATCTCCAGGCCTAACAAAATACAAGGATGAGCAAAGGGCTCATGAAAGAACTAGACATTCGGACCTTCCCAAAGGGATTCAAAGATGATGGGCCACTGGAGGATCCAGCATACAATGGACAGGGGTTGGACAAACAGGATCTTCCTCTAGTGGACTGGGCCATCCTGGAGGGTTTAAGCATTAAAGGGGTAAGCCACCCCATTTTGGAGGAAAGTCATCAGTATTTCACCCATGTGTGTCCTAAAAGTGCTTGAAAGAAATCAATAGTTAAGAAGACCATCCCCTCTTCAGCCGGCACCAGACCGTCTTCATCCGCCGCGGCCGTTGAAACAAGCATGAGCAAAGGAAAAGGGAAAGAGGGTGCCCTAGTTCCCAAGGCACCTCCCTAGGTTCCTACACTTCTAATGGCCCATCTACATCAACAAATGGAGTTGGCAAAGCTGACTGGTCAGTAGCTAAGCATATGGTATCTGCCAGTCTCCCCATAACTCTGATGACATCTTCTCACCCGATGGGATCCTCCTAATTGGTAGCTATGATGACCAGACAGACTTTCACTGAGGCAGAGTCCACTAACATTTTGAATACCAGTTCTTCCCTCATAAGGAAGAAGAAAACAATAGTGACCCCTGTACCAAGCATAGCCACCACCCCTGGCATGCCATCTATGCCACCGATAGAATTAAGTTTGGACTCTCCGGAGTTAGAAGATATCTCGGACTCCTCGCCCCTACACGATGATTTTGATGAGACCTTCTCGGTGAAGGAGCTCCTAGAGATCCAGCAGGGTATTGGCCATGCAATGGAAGAAATTGCAGCTCAAGACAAAGAGGAGGTCCCTGTAGAAAAAGAAATTCCCATAGAAAAGGATACATCAGAGCAAGAGGCTTGGGAAGAAATTCAAACAGAGTATGAGCGGGAAAGAATACCGGTCCAAGAGACCAAGGATATACCAAGGTAGCCCACAAATAAGAAACCGATGGTCGAAGAACCTAGACTTGAGGAAACAATCGTACTTCCAACCATCACGCTTCAAGTTCCTTTGGTAACTCTGGGTGACCAAGTGCCTCAGAGCACTTTCGGTGAGGTAGTAACGGTGGCTGCCTTGTTAAACTTTGGCCAACGACCTCACCCACCTCCAGAGGATGCCCTAGTGGAGGAGAATGTCCCAGTCGATGAGGCCAATAAGGCCCAGGAACAGCAGCAGCAAATAGACCAAGAGGTCCCAGATAAGGAAAATGAAGAAATAGCTGACACCAACAAGGAAGAAGTCCCTGAAAATATAGGTGAGATGGAGACTAGGGAAAAGATCCCAGATGATAATGTAGAAGATGCCAACATGGCGGAGAACACTGGGGGTTCCAGAGAACCAGAAAAGGAAGTGGAATAGGAGCAAGAAAAAGAGCTTGAGCATAACATATACTCTGGGAATGTGCCCCTGAATTCCGAAAAGGATCCTAATGAGCAGGTCTTAGTAACAAAGCCACCCCAGCCACCCCCATGGCTAGTGAAATCCAAGAAAAGAAAGACCCCAGTGGAAACCACAAGTGCTCCACTCTTGTTGGCCGAGATGATGGCCAGGAACATAGAGGCTAAGAGACCCAAGAAAGTGCGGGTAGTCCATACTCTCCGAACTAACCTAGCAGGTATTACAATTGTGACCATCGCAACACCCCCTCTTGATGCAGATGCAGCGACTGTAAGGCCCGGAGACTACAACGTAACAGAGGTAGAATTGGGGAGGAGAGATAAACAAGGCGAGATAGATCTATTAAAGGAATCCACCAAAGCAATAGAGGCCTGATATATAAAGCAAGGCCAGAAGTTGCAAGAGGAAAGAGAAGCAAATGCCAATCTCCTCGCACTTCTTGTAGAACTCACGCAACCATTGGCCGAGGTCCACCCCGGAACCCCTTCTTCCAAATTTTTGCTTGCACAGGGCGACATGGATTCTCTACGCACTATGAAGAAGAAAGAACAAGCTGTGGATGGGTGGGCAGATGAGCAAGTGACCGCAATGAGACAATTTATGGTGGTGTCCCTTTCAGACCTTTACAAGATTGATTCCATTCTCAGCCAGGCGAAAGGCTCTGCTATTATATGGGAGCAGGATCTAGCAAAGTATGAAAAGTGGAAGGTCGGGCTAGAAGAGATCTGCAACATCAGTGAGGAAGTCACCACTAGGTATGGAATTTTGGAAGAAGAATCATATGATTCCCTCCAGGTCCAGTACTCCAGACTTGCTCTCAAAATTGAGGTTTGCAAGGAATTGGTTAAGACCTTGAAAGAGAAGATAATGGTAGCCCGATATCCCTTGGTTTTGTTCAAGGCATTTGTGGTCAAAATATCACAAGTTGATCCATTCACCACTGGCACATGTACCCCAAAGGACTATGTCCTCAACAAGTTTGATGAGCGAATGGAGTCCCTGTATCCGCCAGCCAAAGATTTTGACCAGGGCAGACTATCCAGGTTGTCAAAAACTATGATATGATCACATGATGCCATCAAGATGGTGGATGAATTCTAGAATAGGGCTGGAGAAGTCAAGGAGGTGGTGGAGGCTATCCACATTCAATGGGATAGCATCCAGAGTATAGACGAGGAAAGCATAGGCCAAGTCTTTGAGGCTTGGGAAAAATCATAAGAAGCAATAAGGCCCTCTAGATTCTGGAGATGTTCAGCGGAAGATGTGTTGTATTCATTTATTCTTTTGGAATGTGAGTTCTCAGATCCTGAAATTCTAGATCCCACATTTTTGGATTCTTTAAGTGACCTGTGTCCCGATCCTCAAGGCTGATCGGTCATTTTCAAGGCAATTAATGAAGGTTGTCAGAAGGTGGGTAACCACAACAGGGCACGTCAGCTCAACAGGAGGTTTTCTGACAGATGGTCTTACCAAGGTGCCATTTCAATGTTACACCTGGCACATCAGAGATAGTGAGCTGCCCTCCCATTTATGAGGCATGTAGCCTCGATCCTTGGGGGATAAGATTTCCTCTCTCTCCTTTTGGCTCTCTTCTCAAGGCTGATTCTTCCACTTTTCTTTTCTTGTCTTATTCTCCTGACATGTCAGACCTTTTTTGTCTCGAGGTCTTTTGTAGCATGGTGCAGGTAGTACTGACCACTGGATAATATATTATATCATAAAGTGTAAATAATTTAGGGTTAGGTTTAGGTCAAATGATGTGTATAAATAATAAGTCTGACCTCATTCCAAGGGTCAGCGAAATTGATGATTTTGTAGTCCATAGTTAATAGAAATATGGTTTTCTCATTTCTTAGTTGTAGAGCTCAATGCCCCATAGTTTTAAGCTTCTAGTAGTTAAATGCTCCCTTGGAGTTATCATTGTACCATGCACTAGTGCTTGCTAGAAAAGATGTTAATGAGGAAGGAAGAGTTCTCTCGATGATGTTGTTAGCATTCTCTCTTCTGGGTTATTCGTATTTTATGTCTTGTGTTCTTTATGTCCTTTGCTCTGATACTTAAAGTAGATTAACAACCTCCTTTCCTTTGCTACTAATAAAATATGAACTGATGGTTGTATATTTCTTCGGTATTTAGTTTAGTGTGTTAGAGCATTATTGATTTTTTGAATGTTGAACATAACTATAGGTAGATGAAACCCTTCTAACTTTGTAGTGTCTTTTGAAGTTTATTTGTGAAATAAATGCGCGCTTGTAGGAAACCCCACTCACTTGAATCCCCGGAGAAGACGAGTTGAAGATAACCAGCTATCCCCCTCAAACAAAAATAGTCACATCTCCCAACCGGGACCCGCACTGTTGAGACCCAACTCTCACGTGCTTGGAGGCATGGGGAATCTCACTTCCCTGGACAAACTTTACAGGCAAAGTTGGTCGGTACCCCGATACCTGGTGATAACTTACCTCTGTTGGCGGACCCGGTCATAAAGTCCCGTCAACACTTTGTATCCTACATTTTGTCTTAATATCATATAAAAACTTGTAACAACATGCTTGCATTCTGTATTACCCTTTATGAACCGCATCTTCTCTCCCCGCATCATATCATCTTTCCAAACTTGTGAACTCTTAGCTTCAGGTATTGTATGTAATGCATCCTGTGAGGTTTGAGCACAAGCTCGTGACTCCCACTTCATTTTATTTTTATCATCTGCAACTTGTGAATTTATAGATTATGTTTCTTTTTGTATTTGAATACACTTTTTCTTGTCTTGCTTGCACACACCACCAAATAATTCAATTAGGTTAGTGGACAGAATCAACCAATCAATGTTTGTGTGTGAGTGTCATGTGAAATGACATTTATGCATGAATGTTGGTTGGCTGGTTGGGTTTACTAATGTAATATGTTGATGTTTTGAAAAAGGTTTCTCAACTACAAGACCTAAGTCCCTTTGATTCAGATTTTCTATTTTTACAAATAGCAACTTTTGAATAACGCATAATGATGATTATAAATAGTAAAAGGTTTCATGGAGTTATGTCCCTTTGATACTTTTATTCAGTTGATGTAGACGCATACTTTGATGTTGTATTGATGTTTATATAAACAATTCTGAATGTTTGATTGTAGTATGCTATTTTAGGTATCTATGCATTACTTAGATCCAATTTGGATCTAACCATTTTCTCTCTTCATGATGCAGGACAAAACCAGAAGAAGACTTAGAATAGAGACAAGGCCAAAGATAAGGATAAAGACATGCAGATTCAGATGATATAGTTACTCAGCTCCAACATGCAGAAGACCTCTTAAAGGCAATGCATGGACTCCCTAAACCTTCTTATGCTCCTTTCTTACTTTCAAAATTGTTTATACCTTCTAAGTTCTCAATATGAAAGATGTAACCTTGAAAGAATATTTGTTTACTACATTTAGTTTGAATGCACAATGTAATGATCAATTATGAATTTTAAAGTTTGAATTTGATCAATACTTAGAGTACAATATCAGTGTTAACATGAATGCAAAAGCAATGTATTTCAACTTAATTATCTGAATAGTAATGTTAGAGGGGTGTACCTTTATGCAATCTTTTAATGTTTACAATTTTCATTCTACATTGTACTTTATCTTTTGAATTCAAGAAAATTCTGTAACTTAGGACAACAAATATCCAATCCATAATTCCTTACAAAAGTAATGTTAACTTACCAATTCAATATGCAAACTAAATTGATAACAAGAATATTAGGGCTTCCTGATGGCTCGTTAATTCTCCTTGTTCCCCACTTCCTTAGATTGGCTTCAATCTAGGAAGCCTCCCTTCCTCTACATGCACCGACAATAGGATTTAGAACCATTGTGACTATAGTTCCCAAGTAGGGGGTGAAGCTCCCTCCCTCCCTTAATTATATTTGTCTACAACTCCATTGAGATTCTGGGAGGTTGGGAGTTTTTTACCAGAAAATAACCCATCACCGCCCATCACTAAGAAGCAAGCTAAAAAGAGAATATATTTGGTGAAGGATAGCACCCGCGGTCCATCTACTGAGGATTAGAACGACTAGAAACTTCAACAAAGGACATGATGAAGTAACCGTTTGTCATTAGAGAACTATCCCTTGTTTCTCAAGGGGAATAGGATCGATGGACATTAAGTGACTCATCCGACCTATTTGAATACAAATTTAGGATTGCCAAGTATAGATGGTAGGGCTCTTGCGGATTGAGAAACTATTCTCTATTCTCCAATCAACCCTCACCCATGTAGGCCTTCACCCCCTTCGATTTGGATCCAGTAGCCTCCCCATATAATAGTAGGGTATCTCCCCCTCCCCTTAGAATAGTAGGGCGTCACTTTCTTTCTTTGACTTTATTGACCTTGATTGAACCAGTTGAGCCCAACATCTTATCTAACTACCTACCCTATCGATATCTCTAACTACCTGCCCTATCGGTAGGTGGAGGATGGAGCCATAACCATACTTCATTTATGATCCTTATGGAGGACCTTCCTGGGATTCAAATAATTTCCTACCTTCCATTCTAGTTTCCCTTTGTAATAGTAAGGCCCTTCCCCCCACCTTCCAATTCTCGCACTAACTGTATTGCTCTCCAACGGAACAAGCTGGTCCTCCTCTATCTAGATCTCGCTCATACTTGCATTATGGAGGGAGTTACCATCCTTCCCCATAGAATTGTAGGCCTGCAACAGGGTGGGAAGAATGATAGTATCCCTTCTCAAAGTTGAGGCCTAGAACTCCCTATGTTTTTTAGAAACATCCATCCTTGCCGCCCTATTATTATATTATTCTATAAATAATTTGTTTTTGGATATCAAATATATCCTACCCCATCGTACACCACCGATGAAGGATTACCATGTAGAGACTCGAGTCTAATTTACCTTTCTTGATTATATACATAACATGGGTTGGGAGGCCCCTACTATTCTAAGGTCAGTTTCCTATAGAATTGTAGGCATAGAATAGTAGGGAATAATATAATAGTGGGGCAGTTGAACAATCTAGACAGAGGGCCTTATTTGACTTGTTTACCTACTATTGAATGGGCCCTACAATTCTATGCGGAAAACATGCTCAGGTAGGAAATGCCTTTGAATAGTAGGGGAGAGGGAGGCCCCTACTATTTTATGGTTATTCGAGCATCCTTTATTTTGAAACTGATATAGTGATTTAAAAAACCCTACTAGCTACCCTACTATTATATTATTGTGAGGTAGGCCCTAAATAATTAGCAAGGGAGTAGAAAACTAATCCGAGGGAGGGAGACAAGAAAGTTTCTAGCTAGAAGGGTCGAGAAGGGAAGGAAGGGGCACACCCCAAGATAGTTTCTCGTCGGGGACCTTGAGATGTATTCAATTCAAGCTTTAAGGATGAAGGAGTCTATCTTCCCTTCCCAGCATAAAATCCATACCTAACATTGGATTGTTCGGACACCCAGTGCACCAGAAGGATTGTTCTCCATCCTTCACCCCTGGGTTGGATTTTTTAGTAGACTAGTTCATTACCGTTCGCATCCATCAGCTTCTCCATCCCCACCCCCAGGTGGTGCCCCAATGAAGACTAATGAGGAGAAGATAATTCAAAAAATAGTTGCCTAACTTGTCTTGAGGTAAACTCCCATCCGATGGAGCCTCATTTATTGTTGGAGAATACACTTGTTCTCAGTGCTTGCCTAACTAACTTCTTTCCCTTCGTCCATCCTTTTCAACATCTAAGGGACATCCTTGTTAACACAAAGTATATTTCCATCCTTGTCAACACCAACTATCTTGGAGCCAAAGTGAAGATACACCCAATTCTGGACGTAACCGCAAACACCCCTTAGAATAGTAGGGCTAATCTAGCTACCAACCTACTTCCTCTAGCTCTTGAAACCTCCTCTCACTTTTTGAACTATAGTTGATGCCCAAGAGGGTCACTCACTTTGGGGCTTGCCTCTATATCCATCCTGAACTACTGGAGCTGACAACCGGCCTATAATTTCTTTGGCTGACAATCAGACCATCCATTTTCTAACGAGTTAACTACTGGGTAATGGCCCCTTTTCTATAATTTTTTCCCAGGAAAGGAGAATATAGTTTAGTTTGTCAAGAAGGATATAGAAATTTTCCATCCCTCACCCCCAAAATGATCCATAATAAGGCAACCAGAAGGAAGGATCGAGAAGATAAGCCCAGAGATGGATCGAGCGATAATTAGGCCCAGGCTGAAGTTATTGATGGTAACAGATTCCCTCCCGGGTATGAACTGAATAAGATAGCCATTGGGTGGTGGGTTCTATTTCCAAGTGATATACAGGACAAAGAAGCCCTTAAAATAATAGGGTGTCGCCCATAGAATTGTAGGGCCAGGAGGCCTACCTGAGCTTTCGATGATAGATAGAAGGGATTTCCTTCCTCCTCAATTATTTCTATAAACCTAAATTATATAGAGGGAGGGGGGAATAATCTAAAAGGGGGGGGGAGGGGGCAAGGGGGCATGTTACATATAGAATCTAGATGGCCAGCCATAGGGCCGATAGTGATAGATAAGTTCCCTATTATTCTTAGGTGCGATTCTATACATAACATTAGTGGGTGGGAACGCAACTAGCTATTGGTGCAGAAGAATCCACCCTTCAAATAATAGGGCTCTCCTTTTGAACACTAGGATTTGGATCACTAGAAGATGATGAAACAAAGCTCATTTGAACACTTGTTGATGCCTCCATGTGAGTTCTAGGTCTATCATACAATGTAGGAACACAAGGAGGAACTCATACGCCTTTAGAATAGTAGGGTAACCATTACTGAAACTTTTTTCACTTTGATGCTCTAGCTGCCTCTTGACATCTTACAGGAAATGAATCAATAGAACCATGGCTAGGAGCTACACCTTTACTTCATCTACGACTAGATCATTTCTTGGTTGGTGGATCAAGAACTATGCCTGGATCAACCTCAATTGATTATAGGGCATGAACCTACATTGGCCCTACTATTCTAAGGGCAAGGTGGGGGTGTTGGATCTTATACTACTTATGAGTCAAAAATTATTCTATCTCCTCTACTTCTAGTACCTCATACCCAATATGTATTCTTTGTTTCTTGCTTCAACCTAATGGGACGTCCCCACTAGCAATTCAACTTTCTAGCACTCGCAAAGCCCCCTGTCAAGTCCTGTAAAGCCTAACATATTTTTTTTATGTGGTGTCAAGTCCTCCTCCTAGTAGACCAAGTTGAATGAATAACACCTCTTAATCAACATCATGAAGAGAACACAATGTGAATACCTAGGAGGGTGTACCTCTCATTAGGTATGTCTAGGGAGTTGCTTGTATTTTCCCAGGGTAGCCTCACATTGCCCTAATATCTATAAGGATTATGTTTGTTTTGTGGACAAGATGCACTTTGGACAAGCAGCTTGGTAGAATTTGAATAGCAACATATCCTTATAGATAGTAGGGAAACGAGAGTGGAGAAAGAGTGAATTGGGGTCAGACGGAATGACAGGTAAATAGATGAGTGTTGTTTCCTTTAATGTCAGTCAAACCAGTGGGTCAAAATGGTATGGAGTCAACTGACTATTCAACCGGATAATATTCTAGGTCAACTTAATTGCGCTACAGTACTGCCCAGGCTCCGTTGTCTTCTTTGCTTCTTTCTCTGCTGATACGAATGCGACTAGTTTGTATAAGGGGGATCGGGGGCAAGGTGGAATATGGTATGCTTACTAAAATGTGGCTTAAAAATTTGTTGGTTAGACTGCTCCTTTTCCTCGGTCAACTACTGGTTCTGGATTGATTGGATAAAATGTAGCTGGTCCCAGATCAACTAGACATGGAACTTTGGTTAGGGGCTAGCTCAATAACAGACTCTAAAATGGGTGCAAGCAACTGATTCTATCATCTTAGGGGGTTTCTCTATGAAGGAAGTGGAGCAAGGACCGAAACATAACTTATTTTCCTATAGAATGGTGGGGGATTGACGGAACATCACTGGATATAGAAGATTTAGACCGTATGGACCAATACATCAACACATTAGCTCATTACGATCTATGCGCAAGCCCATGCATGAAGGTAGCAAGGAAAGGTAGGATGAAAGAGAAGGGATAGAATTGTCTAGGAGCAGAGGCACGGAGCCCAACCCTACAAACTTATAAAGTCACTAGATAAAACATAGCCGACTATTGCATCATAGGCACCACCAATTACAGAGAGAGCATCGGGGGAGGCAGGAGTAGAAGCAACAACCAAGGTGGGTGTAGTTGAATAACCTCCATACGCAGATCTATATGTGTCTGATTCATAACTCAATGTAGAAACCCCTAATGAATCATTTTACCTGTCACTAGTAAATGACCATGTGGCTTAAGCACTAGCGTGGGCATAGGTCGTAGAGGCAAAGGCAATTTATTTGAGAACCACCAGTAATAGTAGTAGAAGCAAGGGTGGTAGCATCACCTAATTTATAAGGGTAGTAACATCAGTGAATTTTTCATCCATTGAACCTGCATGAACATTATGACCAATTACAAACTTTGTTGAGTGAGAAGCCATGTCACCCACAGGTAAGGAATAAATTAGTTTCAAAGGTGGCAGCCCCCCTACTATTTTAAGGCTAGTTCCATTCATTAATAAAGATATAGCACTCCATTGATCCTGTTCAAACAAACCCTATGCAACATATCTAGTTCTAGGGAAAGTTTCCTTATGCTCCTATAAACTGGTATATCTCATGTGCTTCCAACCCTCCCAAAGTCAATGTTCCATGCTTTCTGTCCCATTCAGCTCCGTACCCATACCAGGTGAACCACTTCTTTTTTATATGTCTCGGTCTACTGCTAGACTTTCATCTCCAATGAGTGGATTTTCCTTTGTAAATCTATCAACGAGCGAAGGGATGGAGCATGCCTCACTCATGACCTTAGAGAACCTAAACTAGAAAGGAGTATCCTTTCACATTGGACCTATTTTATCAACCCAGTGCATATGGAGGGGTGGGTGGGAGGAGAGTAGATGAATATCCCTACAATCAACAGTCGAGGGGTGACCTTTATTCTATCATTCTATCCCAATAGAAACTCTAGTTCTGACCAGGGGAAGGGAGTAATTAGTTTATGAAGGTAGATTCTATACATAACATGCAAAATTTAGGGAGGCCCCCCTATTCATTGATCGAGGTTCTCCCTCAGAGCCTACCATAGAATAGTAGGCCCCCCCACTGAACCGGAAGACCCCATGTGTGGAGTTGGGTGGGGGGTTATATTGCCACCCACCCCCACTTTGTTTAATGAGTAACAATGGGATTTGTCGGGACATCATTTCTAGCATATATCAGAAGATCTTCATAAGTGGGAATACAAGAAAGCATCATGGGTACTATAGTAGATGTGGAACAACTATTCTTGGAGCAATAGAAACCATGGGCCTATAGAATAGTATGACATGGTTTGTATTGTATTGGTGTGCTCCCACTTATGTGGTTAAGGCGGTCAAGAGTTAAGGTAGGGGTGGTGCACTCCCTCAACTCTTTTATGTGATTACTTTCATCATGTGTGGGGATGAAACTATAGTTTCTCACCCACATATTCATCCTATATCCTCCCACCCACCCCCGCCCAGCCTATAATTTATAAGGGCTACAACTAGATTCTATACTTCCTAGTGCCATGGTAGGGGCTAACCCCTACTATTTTAATGGCTAGGATGGGTGAGAATAAGTAGTGCCCCTGTGCATGCATGCACAGGGAGGGCCCCTACTATATTTCTTGGGTTGGGTGGGAATTATAGTTTCCCCCTACTATTCTATGGTAGGAGGATATAGTTGTTGTGGGTGGTAGGTCTAACTATCTCCCCCAGCTGTTCCCACCCCCTTACCCCCCCATGCATGCATGTACATGGAGGTAGATTATTGTAGGGGCCATAAAAGCCTTTTAGGGGCCCTCTCACAATAATAAAGAGGG